>VZTG01008002.1:541098-552365 GCA_013397845.1 Melanocharis versteri
AAAAGAGAACCCAAGATAGAAACACAGGTTTCTGAAGAGAGTTTTTGTTCAAAGTAAAGGTATGCAAGATTTAAAGTTTTATACTTGGGATCTGATTTGAAAACAAATGCTAGCAAGGGAAATTGAAGAAAGCTAAGTATCATGAGGTCTTTATAATCATAACCAAAGGAGTACACAAGAAGTGAATTTGTCTCTTGCTTTCTGTAGAAAATGTTTCTCTTGAAATTCATACCTTCTTGAGAGACTTTTCCATAAAATTTAAGAGTTACTTCATGGTCAAATTATTGGTGCAAATTTTCAATATGCAAATACAAGAAATCCACTATGAATAGCGACCCCACACTCCCCAGGCCAGTAGCGTCTGCAATAACGGGGTAAATAAAAAGCCAAGATTTTTTGCTGAGTTTTGCCTGCCACAGCCTAAATAATGGTATCATGCTAATGCAATAGAAGTTGCTATTTTGACTTTTTTTAAGCTTTCCAGGACAGAAAATATTAATTCAGTTCCATACATACTGAAGAGTTACAACTGTACCCATATGAGGTACCCTGGCTCCAGGAACCAGTGTAAGTGGATGCAGGAGGTAGGAATGAGGAAGAAATCACTTCCTCTTGAACAAAATGGGAAGGAGGAAGATCTAGTGCTTCAGAAGATGTTTCTCTAACCCTTAAATCTCCCAACTTCTAGAGAAGTCAGTGGATTTTTTGCTTTTGGTTGCCTCACAGTTTTCCCTCTCCTGTGTTATTAAATTATAACTTTAGGACATATTTTGGAACTTCATGCTCCTGACCATGATAATAGATTCTGAGTGCAACCATTCATAATTGCTATCAATAACAAAGTCTCTGGTGACTGTAGGGCACGGTCAGTATGAAACTGCTTTAGTAAAGAGAGTTACACCACCTGCTCTCGTCTCCCAGAGGATAATGTTATCCACAGGAGAACTTTCTGTGCATAAATGGTGTGTCAGAAACATAAAGAAACAGCCAGTCTAAGTCAGTTAATTCAGACTATATTCCAGTGGAACTGGGCTCAGAGATGTGGTTATCTGATTGAGAATGTCAGGACATAATCACAGTTTTTGGGTGTAGGGAGAATAAGGGTAACAACATACAGCTTACTAATGGCAGCACCGTGGATAAAATACCTAGACTACAGAAACCAGCTAGAAACAAGAAGATGTTGACATAGCCAAAGACATAAACCAAACCTTCAGTCTGTGTTTATTAGGATTTCTGTTCACATAATTTCATGGGACTGGCAGCACTGTTCTCATCTCAGATTTGGAGGGTGCATATGAGTCAGAACCTTTTATTTCTGTATGTCTTTTTTACTGTAATAAGATTTTTTCTTCTATGTCTGAGAAAGACTCTTCCTTTTAAATAACTTATCTGAATCATAGAAGGGGAGAAAAAGTCACACCAGGTATGTCAAGATCATTAAAGAAAACATTAATGAAGAAAGAAGAGTATAGTTCACTAAAGCACTTGGGTGTTTCCTTTCTTTATCCAATTTTGAAAACCGATGTAGTTAAGAGTTCTGCATTTGATAATAATTTTGAAAACAATTTTAAAATAATTCTGCCACTGATTCTGGTAAGCTGGGCTCTATGCCCACTGCTAACAGTATTTCTTGTGGTTTTTGTTATCTCTGCCTTGCCCTGTGTGCAGTTGCATGGAAGACTGTTAAAGCTATGCCCTAGAGCTTGTGATCAGTAACAAATGAGTGAAGTTTTGTCTTTTGCGTGCCAATATGGCAGATACAACAGCATTCCTTCTTCTGCAGCCGTTGGATGTGAAGGCTTCCTCAACTTGTGAGTTGTTCATATTCCTCAGCACATATTCTTTATTCATTCATTCATTTATTCTTACTGAACTCCCTATCTAAATTTTTTAGGACCCCTCTTGCAAATAATCTTTACTTTATGGACTCATCTTTGTTTTCACTAATAACCCTCAACATTCATGCTTCTTCAACTTATCTTACCTTAAAATGCATTCTTAGTGTAGTTTTCATTTTTCATTGATTCTTTATAATGGTAGCTTAGCTAGTATTAGCTGGGCTGAGTAGTTTGACGCCCTGCCCAATATTAACTTGGTTTTTGTTTTAGGTGACTCTTCAGGACCATTGTCTTTCTTATACCTGTTTTGTCTGTTGACATCATTGAAACATAAGAACCTTAAGTGGTGATGGTAAGAAGAAAGGAGAAATAAAAGTGTTTACTCAGTATAGTCAGATTTCTGATATTCGTGTTCATTCATTAGAAGTACCCAAAGTCCCAAAATGGCAGCAAAGTTTTTATGTGTTTTGCCTTGTACAAATATATAACTCCTAAACTGTTTTGTATATGGTTGGTTGGCTGCTGTGTTGGGGGTGTGCCTGTTTGTTTTGGGTTTGGCTTGGTTTGGACGATTTTTAGGGTCTTAAGCAGCTAAAGAAATAAGTAAGGAAAGGGGAGTAAGTGACAGAAAGTCTTGCATTTTGATTCAAATTTGGTTGATTCATATGGCTGCTATGGCCCAAAGACCTCTTGCACTACTTTTCATAGGCATAGCAAGGGAGAGACGAATTTGTGGACCATGGAAATACAACAGCAGCTTCTTCCTTATGGTTTCCTTACATATTCTTTATTAATTGTGCAACCAAAATACCTTCTTGCCTTCCACAAGTATCAAAATCTTTTGCCATTGTTTACCTAGGATTATTCATCTGGAAAAATTCCTTGGCTATCTGACAAAATGTGGTTCCTTCCTCAACATTATATTTAATTTGCCCTCTCTGACTCTCACATCACAGCACTCTTATAGGTCAAGAATCAACAAATTACCTTAACCATGGAATTAAATTGACTCCAATTAAGGTTTTGGCTCAGTCCCTACAAATCCAATGAACTGTAAGTATGTACTTACAGTTAAGGACATACTCAAAAACTTCTCTAAATCAGGGACAGAGTTAATGATGTTATTTCATTCTCACAGGTTAAAAAAAAAATACCCTTTCCATAAATCATGTGATTAGACGGTACCAGTATTATTTTTTTAATAACTAGAAAACCAGAAACACTTTCTTTTTTCTTTTTTTTTTTTTAATTCTGTATACTTTCACATGTAGAACACTTTCTTTGTAACTGAAGAGATGAATTACTGTAGAGACATTGAACCTGCTTAATTTCCCTACAGATTCAACACACTTTGTTCTTTAAACAAATATCTCCTTTGAGCTGAGAAATGGCACATTCATTGTTATTAAACTGCCATTGCTCTTGCAGTCACTGCAGTATTTTTCGGGTCCTTGGCCTTGGGACATCTCTATGGATAACACATTTGGTTATCATTTTAACATTTGAGCTACTTACCCCATAAGAGGATATCTGCTGCAGCATCATGATCTAGGAACAGGGAACATTTTCACAGTTCATAAACAATTATATGTGTCTCTTGCTAAACATTATCACCTTAGGGTATTTGGATACCTAATTTTTTATTATTCTTGCTGTTGTTGTTTTCTTCTCAGAAAGGCAATCACTATACTTAAAATGCATAATTAAAAAATAATAATACTGCAACTCTTCTGCCAGAACTTGACTGGCAACAAAAACTAGGTTCTAATGTGAAGAAATCAATATTAACACACTCATTAGAGCCTCCACACAGAAACATGAGAGAGCTAAAATAAGATTTCTGATGCTCAGTGACCTAGTTTTCCCCAGTCTCAAAATTAATTAGTTTAAGAAACAATATTTGTATTAAATGAAGAAAACAAACTACCAACAAGACAGCTAAGCAAGGTAAGCTCCAATCATAGAATAATAGAATTTTAAGGGTTGGAAGGGATCTTAAAGATCATCTTGTCCCAACCCCTGCATCATAGACACCTTCCACTAGACCAGGTTGCTCAAGGCCTTATCCAGCCTGGCCTTGAGCACTGCCAGGGTTGGGATTCATCAGGTCTAACTGCACTATTTTTCAGTCTTCATCCCTTGGGAAACAACAATTCTGAAGCCTTCTGTTTTTCCACTACACAGTAAGTCTATAGGGATCTTCTTGGAAGAATCCTGTGGGAGCGAGTCATGGATGAAAGAAGGGTCCCAGGAGATCTGAAAGATTTTTAAGCATCACCCTCCAAGCTCAAAAACAATAATCATGATTTACAGGAAGGCAAGCAAAGGCAGCAGGAGTCCTGTGTGGATGAAGAAGGAATTCCTAAAAATGTGTACCATAAAAAGGAACTATAAAAGAGACGGGAGGAGAGACAGGTAGTCCTGGGAGAATGTAAGGGGCATTGGGAAAGGCAAAGCCCAGGTGGAGCTGGTGAGAGATGTAATAAAAAGATTAGAGAAAAGGTGGATCTGCTGCTAATGGGGCCGGATACCCAAGGACAAAGGACAAGGAATTCAGTGGCTTTTCTAGCCAATCCTTTACTGATAAGACAGATTCAGGTATCCCCCATCACTGAGAGCAAAAGACAATTTTGGAGTAAGGCAAAACGACTCTTGGTGGAGGAAGATCAGGTCGCGTCAGGAAACTGGCCAGACAATAGTCCATGCTATGCAACAGGACACCGCTATTGGTGCTGAGGCAGGTCAGTGCTGTCAGTGAGATACCACTGCTGACCATATTTGAAAGGCTGTGTCAGGTAGAAAAAAACCATGGAAGTAAGAAAATGATGGTCCTATCTTTAATAAGGGAAAAATAGTATCCAAGGAACTGCAGACTGGTCCTCCTTGCTTCAGTCCCTAGAAAGGTAACGGAGTGACTGATTCTGGAAGCCATTTCCAAACATATGAAGGACAAGGAGGTGATTGGGAAGAGTCATCGAGGATGTACAACAGGGAAATCATTCTGATAGAGGGGACAATACCCTTTAACATCTTCATTAGTGGCTACATGATGGGCTAGATCACACCTGGAGTGGATCTGCAGAAAGTGAAAAGCAGGAGTAGACAATCCACTAGGCAGTTGTGCTGACCTTCGGAGGGACTTTGACAGGCTGGAGAAAAGGGCAGATGGGAGGGAGCCTTATGAAATTCAACAACAGGAAATGCAGGTTCCTGCACCTTGGAATACCTACACAGGCTTCCTCATACCCCTGCTAAATTGTAAGTGCTATAGGGAGGTTTCTGGGAGGTGTGGAGGTTTGTAAGAGACCTGGACTGCTTTAGCATTAAGGGAAACTGAGACTTCAGTTGCTACAGTTGGTTTCCCCAAACATCTGGGTCCTATTTGTGAAACGAGCAGACTTTAAATAGAATTAGAAATGAAGTAAAAGAGAGAAGGATTCACTGCTTCAGGACTATATGCAACAGTATTTTCCACATTGTTTAATTTGTACTAAATTTCACATCTTTATCAGTGACTTTAAATTAGCCAGCTGTTGTTTCCTGTTGAGCAATATCAGAAAGTGTCTGATTGCTTAGGAAATCCAGATTTTCCCTGAATAGGTTTAAAGAGATAGAGACATTCACTTGCAAAGTTTGCCGTATATTTGACAAGTAAATAGTAGAACTTGTTGAGCAATGGTTTTTTTTTTCCTCTCACAGAAAGAAAAACTCCTCCTCTATGTCTAGTTGTGCAGCAACTTTCTTGCACTATTTCTTTGTTACCCTAAAGAGGAAAAGAATAAAAGAAGCACAGAATTCTGTCCAAAACCAGAAAGACAAAGCACTGAAGCACTTCACAGAATCAGAGAGATGCTGTTCCAAGGCTAACTTTCTTATACATACAGATCTGAATGTGTGTGTATCTACAAATTTTATATAAGAGGAAGCTTAGTAAGAGAGTTGAGACGTATAGCTTTCAGTGAGACTTTAATGATGTTGAAACTGGTGGCAAAATTTCTATTGGCTTCTGTGTGGCCATAATGTTATTCATAAACAGGAAAAGAATTTTCCTGGAAAAGGAAGGAAACAAATTTACTTCTCATTTGTTCACAAGGATGAATATGTGAACAGACATGTAAAGGCATTAAATGTTTTTCTAGCATTTTCTTTCATCTTGCATTTCATGAACCAAGAAGGATCCCTTCCCATCCCAAACCTATTGTATTGATGTCTCCTAGTCTTAATAAATCTTAAAGTAGTACGGATTAATGTCTGAGAATGTAAAAACCTTGAGCTACATCCAATAAAAGATGCAAGCATGATAAAAAGGACTTACTAAGAATTTAGGCTACTTCCAAAAGCTACTTCCAAAGCTGTGCACCAAATAACCATATACACACCTGGCCTTTTCTCCTTATTATCCACATTTCTCTTGTTCAGACCATATTTTGGTTTTCACTATAAATTCCCAGACTGGTTTTCTGAGCTAGTCTGGAGGTGACATGCACAGTAAATTGTTAAATAGATGTCTAAGCTGTCTCCTGAAGGCATTTTGTTCCAAACTAATACAGTTATCGTAGAATAAATTATCAGGGTTTGGTTGTCTGGGGCTTTTTTTTTTGGCTTGGTTGTCATTTTTGGTGGCTGTTTTTTATGAGATTTTTGAGGTAGTCTTGACCAGCTGAGTAACTCAAACTCAAAAATAGTAGCTCAGATTTGTTAATAGAGAGGATGAATGGCAATCTGGATGTTCAAGTTCATTTATAATTCTAGTCTTTGTCACCAGTACTCAGAATGAATTTCTACTGATTTTCTGAAAACTTAAAAAAACCCTAAACCCCCCAAAATGCAAATGATGATTCACGTTTGGAAGTATTTTTCTGTCTCATCTGTATGAAACTTTGGTGTAAGTCACAATTTCCTTGATCTAAACTGAAATTTGCTACAACATGATTAAGCCTCAAGTCTCTTCCCACCATTCTTTAACAGAAAGTTTACTGGAAGATATTATTAATCCTCCTTTCTGATTCTTGCTAAGTATCAGAGATTCTTTCCCCTTCTTTCCTCTCGACAGGTTTTTCTTCATCTAACCATATTGCTAACACTACCACACTTACATTAGTAATTTATAGATTAACTTCTCTACCAAACAATTTCTATATTTCTGAAGTTTTGTAAGAGTAGCTTTCTGATGGCTGCAACCTTCTGGCTTTGTGTTTCAAGGCTGTCTGTAATAAAGTTCCTATCTCTAATAAAGTGTCCATTCCAGCTGATGCTTTTCCTGTACTTTTTGCTAGTATGGATTGTCTGAAGTGTTTGAATTTTGTTGTTAATCAAAACTTCTGGACATTTCCACAGCAGATTCACTATTTTACATCCACCCCCTTTTAATGAAACTTCTTTGTCCTTTATAGCTTTTAGATATTTTCCCTCTAGATGCTTTAAATTGAAAATTAAGTTTTAAAGATATTTGCAGGGATGGGAAAGGAATGACAGGCACATAACACACAGGCTGATCATATAGACATCATTTGCCAAAGAAACAGACTGACAAATGTCTGTTTTGAAAATGAAAAAAAATAAAAAAATCAACATCGTACTTTTTCAATAAACCTGAATTAATATTTTCAATACAGCTTAAAATATGCATAAAACAGTAGCTGGCATTTCACTGGGAAACTTGAGACAGGTAAATTATGATATGTATATTAGAATATTTTATATGTTTTATATATATATTTGAATTTCCTCTTTCTTCATTTTTCAACTCATCTTAAGGTAGACATCTAAAATGGGTTGGATGCATTACATTCTAGAAGTGGGCATTTAGCACTTCACATAAGTGGTTTTGGTAGCTGAAACATTGTCTTCTTGCGTCATTAGATATTCTTATAGGCATCCAAAAAATGTGTGTGGGGATGACAGGTGTGCACAGAACTCAGGACAATCACTTGTGCTTTTCTGGTGCAATGTATGGAAGATGGGCATTTCTGAGAGGACACTAGATGCCCATATTCAGTCAATGAAATCCTACTGCAGGGCGTGGGATTCAGCTTGAGGCTCAGATGTTTAAATGAGGTGTCTTCAATTCAGGTGTCTGCATGTGAGCCAAGCGTCTCGATTCCTGACATCCTCAACAGAGATTTAGCAAGTGCAGTCAGTGAAGCCTTAGAGATAAATGTAGCTGTAATTGGGATATATCTCAATTTTTCTGTCTGAATTCGGTACCAAATGTCTCTGTTTGCATGACAGATGCCTAAGGTTTGATCAGACGAATTTTCAATTACGTATCACACAGCTGTTGTATACTTCTCATGATCTAGATGAGGTTGTTCTTCCTCTGTGTCCACACAGAGGAAGCCAGTTCAAAGCATGGAAAAGAGGTAATGGCAAAGTAAAAGAGGGTCTATTTAGATTAGATATAAGGGAGAATTGTTTTACAATGACGGTGGTAAAACACTGGAAGAGATTGCCCAGACGGGTGGTGGGTGCCCTGTCTCTGGAAACATTCAAGGTCAGATTGGATGGGGCTTTGAGCAACCTGATTGAGTTGAAGATGTCCATCCTCATTGCAGACGCCCATCCTCACTGGACTAGATGACTTTTATATATCCCTTCCAACCCAAACTATTCTGGATTTCTATAAGCACTTCTCAAGTCAATATATTTTGATTACTGAAATTACTTTTACTATGATGCCTTCAACACAACTGTCAAGAGCTACAACTCTGTTGTCTGGAGACTAGGTAATGAGACAATTATTACTTGTGCTCTTCTCTCTCCTGGAAACTGAAGTTTCAGCTATTTGGTAGTAGTAATGAATTATCACACCTTACAAATAGAGATACAAAAAAGAATATAGAAGAGGTAGCAGCACCGGCAAATCCAATCATGGATATGTATTTATTGAAAATTATTGCATATTTTATGTTTTTCCAGAGGAGTCTACAGAAATCGTATGGTACCTATAACTGTAATCCATTTGCTGTTGATCCTTCTGTTTTTGATGCTTTGTGGTCCCACCTTTCCTTTTAAGGATGCCTAATGATGCCTCTTGCTGGCTGCTGGCTTTGAAGTGTAATGCATTTGCTAAGCAGCTTTGCTATTCACCTCCTCTGTAATGCAATAGATTACTTTGGTGTGGGATACTTTTAGCTTTCCACCTTTAGATCTGTGGCTTGACTGATAAACTGCAATCAATGTCTACATGCCTTTTCATCTTGTATGTGCTTTTTCATCAGGGTGCCCCGACATTCAGCTGGGCTGGCGCTTGTTCAGCCTCGTTGTGCTAGTTGGGATTCACTCCTCCCTCTCTCCATTTCACACTTTAATTTAATAGTCATATTTATTGTTATGTTTATGTCTCATGGAGGCTTTTGATGCAGTTCAGCAGGAGGTGATGCTACTTTTAGCACAGTGTTTTTCTGGTGGGGTAGCTTGTCTAGACTCCAACGTTATGTGAGGGCTGTTCCACATTTGCAAAGGCAGATGCTGGCTTAGATGCTGAAATGTGAGAGCCCTTCTTTGTCTCACTAGTCCTCTGTGATCCTCATTTCTGCTATTCTTGTGCTGATTGGATTTTTTTGCAGTGCATTTATTCATTCTGTGGCTTATAAATAAGTCATATTTTTTTAAGTATGGATGATAAGCTTTTGCCACGGCCTGATTTTGATCCTAAGCGAATCATAACACTGTATAAAAGTTGCTTTGCAAGAGATAATGCTGCTTGAAAAATGAGCAAAACATACTTAAAAAATATCTTTCACCTTAATGTCCATGTAGAACAGACACTCAAGGGTACAACCCCATGAATTTGGGACTGTGTGAAATCAGCTGTAATGTACAGACCTGCCACTCGTGGATTGGGAGAAATGATGTGCTAAAAAGCCATTGCCAGGAGCTGTGCATAACTATTAGATTCAGGTCAATAGTATCTGCAGCTGTTATTTTAGATGGCATGGTGATTCTGAGAGGGTAGAGGATAAGAAGAAAATTAGACCTGATAAAAGAAAATGTCTGACTAGCCTATGAAATTCATGGCCACAAGAGACCAAAGCAAAGGTTTGCAATTAAAATTAAGGAGCCTAATTTTCAGTCAGAAAGGAGACCGACCCAGAAGTTGGAATGCGTTCTCCGTAATGCAGTCAGAAGAGACTTTTTAAGTATCTGGCCTGTTTCTTTTGCCAGCTTTCCCAGACTAGGGTAGATTTCTGTCTGCTTTCCAAAATCCTTTTGGCAGAGCTTCGCAGAATTTTTTCTAGGTTTGCATTTGAATTCAGGTTTCCAAGCAGTGCATCTTTCTCTCTTTCTTGAATCCCCACCCTATAAACACTAAATCTTCCACAACCCTCAGATTCAGTAAAGATATATTATTACACATAAAAATGTAATTAAATTAATGCTCTCAGAATGTCTATGCTGAACAAAATTTAATAACAAGCACTTGAAGAATGACATTACCCCTGTAGAGTATAATGGTGTGTAAGATTGGTGGGTTGCAGCACAGTCCTCCAGGTGAGAACTCATTTAGAGGGCCATAAAAGTCCTTCTGCTGTCTGCTTTGAAGTGAGCCTTTTCCTTGTGCTGAAAGGAGATTGGGGAGTGTATTTCCATAAGATGTGGAGATATGGCAGGACCTACTGGCAGCCCTCAGAAGGAATGTACCATGAATGACAATTCTCATCGTCAGAAATGGCTCTCCCGCTGATGTCACCAGATGGACAAGGGGTCAATAAGAGACAAGGCCAAACCTCTAATTCCTCAATGCTATATTTTCATATTTTGTGAGCTTGATTTAACAGTTTACATGTTTTTTTCACTAATTATATATATATATATATGTATATATGTATTTATTCACACACAGATACATACAAGAAAATTTCCACTTGTAAAAAAATACATGCAATACAATGAACTTTTCTTGATTATTCTGAAACATCATTCACAAATGAAGAAATTATCTTTTGTCTTCTACTTGTCATGTTTTTTTATTGAAATGTGTTGAAATATTTATTATTTCTGTTTTATGTAGTAAATAATTTATACCATTGCACCATGAGTTTAAACTTACGTTCCTTTATTGTAATCCACTATTTTTCAGCCCAAAAATTGTTTTGGTAGTTGATTTTTTTTTTTTTTTTAATTAAAAAATCTCCTAGGTCTGAGAAAATCAGGAGGAGAATTTGGTATAACAGGATAGTTTTCCTCCAGAAGTTTCCTCCTGGCCCCTCCCCTCCCCTCTTCTCTCCTCTTTGGCTGTTCGCTAGTTCCTAGAGGGTGTCCATGTGTCCCTGAAAGGGGAAAGGGAAAGAGCCTCCTCTTTTCCTCCGCCAATGAACCAAATTGATAACAGCAGGTGAAAGTGGAAAAAAACTCCAAACTGTTTATTAACTCAGAACAAAACAGGAAAAAAAAAGAAAAAAAAAAAGAAAGAAAAGGGGGGGG
>VZTG01008002.1:559334-582656 GCA_013397845.1 Melanocharis versteri
AGCAAGGAACTTTTTGAAATAGAAAGCAGAGATTTAGGGGGTGGTTAAAAAATATGTCTGCTATTAAAAATAATTTAAGGTAGTTATATTCTTTACTGTCAGGGTGGTGAGGCACTGGCACAGGTTGCCCAGAGAAGCTGTGGGTGCCCCATCCCTGGAAGTTTTCAAGGCCAGGCTGAATGGCCAGGCTTGAGCAACCTGGACTGGTGGAAGTTGCCCCTGCTCATACAAGGGCGTTGAAAATAGATGATCTTTAAGGTCTCTTCCAACCCAAACCATTCTATCATTCTATAATTATTCTATATTTGCTCAAACCTCATAAACTTTTTCATGGTACAAATGATACTACTGTTGAGAAAGAAATCTTGATTTTATTGATTAACTTTTCCAAGATGGTTTGAGCTGTATGCCATTACACTGAATTGTAATTTACTCTGAGAGTAAGGTTGTTGATTTTATTGTGACTACTCAAATAATAAAGCGTTATGTTGTGTGAGCTGCACTCTGCCATTAGTTAATGATTTAGCTGTTACTATAGGACTTCTGCTACAGGCTGGGTATATAACAGCTTAAAATCCTAAATAGCTATTGAGAGTTTGAAGGAGTGTCTTGCACTTCCAGGATATGATCTGAAAGAGAAAGAAGAAAATAAAAAAGTTTGACTAACAAAGTAGTGATCTCATTTATCATCAGAGGCATTTTTCCATTCCATATATTGAGGAAACTCCAGAACTTCTTTCTGCTTTACTTTTTTTTCCCCAAGAATAAACAGACAATAAATTATTCTGTGGGTATCATTATGCATTTTTTCCCACTTTTGACCAGGTCTGCAAGTGAATCAACTTTGAGCGCAAAACCAGTTCTGGAAAGTCCTGAGTGAAGCTGTCATTTTGCTGATAGCAGTGTGTTTGCCTTACCCCCAGTAGCATTTATGGGCTGATCCAAGGATCAGGGAGAGATTTTGTACCAAGTTTCTGTTGACTGACTGCCTCAGGTTCATTAAAGTCTTCAAAAGAAGAAAAATGCAGTTGAAACTCAGGTAGATTCTCCAGGTATTTTTGTTGCTTTTACACCATAAACCTCATCTTTCTTTAGAAACTGTCTGCCTTTCACTCTTCTCCACACAAATCTGAAATGAGAATGATATTTTCCCTATAGTATTTTCTGTTAGAAAAATTAAACACACATTTTTTTACTCATCTCTATTATGTCCTTTATTTTTATCAAAGCCTCTAATAATCAGATTTATTTTAGTTTAAAAAAATTGCATTATCCTCTGCAAATATATTTGCATCTCTCAGACTGTACCTGTGCCATCTCTAAGGTGCCTCTTGGCAGAAATGTACAGATGTCTTGCTATGATTTTGTGGAATAGGAGTGAAGGTGCTAAATACTGTACTGCAAAAACAAGTAAAAAGAATGTATCAAAGTGCCCATGTGATTAACCAGTATAGCACATTTTAATGAATTTGTAAGAAAATGCTAGTAAGCTATTTCTGTTCCTTATCAAGAACTCATAATAGGTGTATTAGATATTAACCTGAGTTACTGTGGCTAGAATTATTATACAACAAATGCCATTAGATGTATATATATGCATTTGAAATCATGTAGAGATCTTCTGAAAATCTGAATAAGATTAGGACACCTCCACAAAAATGAATGTACTTTCCTGAGCTGTAAATCTTGGCTGCAGTGTCCTGTTTGTGAAAAGTTTGATTATTTTAAATTATCAGTTCAACAATACTTTTCTTTAAACACACTTGATGAGGACTCAGCATATCTGTCACACATTGTTCAAATGTACCTGAAGAATAAAAAATGTAGATTACAGCATTCAGACCTACTAACAGTTGAGAGGAACTTTAACCTAAAGTCTGAGCATTAAATCCTGATTCCATTGAAACTCATAGCAAAATCCTACTGGCAGTAGTAAAGCTAGAATTTCTACCTTAGTGTGAATTCTCCATAGAATAAAAATGTATTTTGATACTTATTTCTTCGATTTCTCTATATCTTAGGTATAGTCATTCAGACATCTGGAAGATTTAGCTGTTTGTTTTTCTTTGTAGCAATGGGTATGCAAAACACTGTTTAAGTTCAAAATACGAGAAATTTTGAGGGATTTGAGGGCACACACACTGGCTTCCTATAGGAGCACCTTTTAGACTAATTTGAGAGGGAACCAGTTGTGTTGAGAGAGAGGGACACCCTAAGGTACCCTTGAACCTTCTCAAGTCCCTATTTCCCTGTGTAGACCCTACAGTATTGTGGCTGGTCAGTCTCATATGTCCCATTTGCTGCTGCACAGACACTACAGAGAAAAAAGAAAAGGGGAAAAGCCATCAAACTCAAACACCATGATGTGAACCCCCTCCATGATACCAAACAAACACTGAGGAATAGTGTCTTTTTGTAAGCACATGAGCCAGCAAACCACGTATACCTTCATGTCATGGTCAGACTGAAGGGCTTTACCATATCATATGCAAAATTCCAGCTCCTAACATAGTTTAATAATGTCTTAAAAATCAGCTCTGATTAAAAATAAAATATGGTGTTCTTACTGTTTTGCTGAATTTGCCAGTGCAGCAATGTCTGCTGAAGCTAAGAAAAAGCCAGAACTGGAGCTCTATAGAACAGAGATGTAAAGTATTCTAACTGCTTTTAATAAGTTACCAGCTCTGAAACATGCTGCCCAGGAGGTACTACCAATCAGTATTACCTCTGGGAATTAAGAAAATAGGGCTGCTCTTACTAAAGAAACAGGATTTTTCTGAGATTGTGTCCTGAGGGTAGATCAAGGCTAATTTTTTTCTTTTCTCAGATATTTTCCATCTGATTTGGAGATAGCACAGAAAAGTATGCAGAGAGAGAAGACACAGACATGTGTGCATAGACATGGATATTGTAATGGAAAAAGCCCATGGCAGAGATTGGTACATACCCTGGTTTGTCCCTTTACTAACATTGCTTAATTTTGTATCAATGAACAGCTAATGTCAATATTCCCTTAGGATTACTTTGAAAAGCAAGATTAGAAATCCCAGCTTGAAATTTTTATACCTGTTTTATAGGATATCGCATAAAAATGCAATTTACAAAAGGTCTATTTGGTTCACAAGAAATTAATTTTCAGTAATCGTAGAGTTTGTTATTAATATTAGCCATTAATCAGCATATATGTTTTTGTAACACAGATGATCAATAATTTGTTCAGAATGCATGCTAACAGAGGTCAATAGCACTCTTAATTAGGTTTTGCTCACTAACTCACAGTCATGAACTGAAATGCATAATCTATGTTTTCCCCTATTATCCTTGAATAATCCCTGTTTCTAGTAACAGACTGTGATGAACTTTGCTGCTACTGAATACAACTCTGCCCATGTGTTTTGATAGATGCAGCTAGGAGTGATGTTGGAAAGTGAGGGAGGCAGAGTTAATACAGTGATGCAGGCTGGAGAACATGCAGATGAACAAACTGGCCGGTGAGATCAGATTTGAGGATGAGGGAAAAAGACTGGGATGGGCACAGCTTGTGCCTGGGAACTATCCAGGTATTTTTGCTTGCTACTGAGAAAAAAAAAAAGCTGAAAAAAGCTGGTTTGTATTGCAGAGCTGGCACTACTTAAAGCAAACAGTGTGTTGCTGGGAGGCTGTACTTGACATTTTTTTGCTTTTTATTTCCCTGAAGCATTATAAGATGCCAGGAAATTTACTGAAAACTAACAGATAAGCTTCCCTTGCAAGGATATTCTTCACTTCCTCTAAAGATTTAATGTAAATAGGGATACTAAGATGTCCAAGGAACTTTTTAAATTGGTAATTGTTCCACTTCATGTCACTATAACAAAAAAACATATTCAAGTGGTTGTCTATTTCCTGAGATATATCATGACATTTATCTAAAAATCTCCCCAAAGAAACCCACAAAAGCCCAAAACACCAAGCAACAAAACATGAAAATTAAAATTAGAGTTTAAATATAACAGGTTATGCTGTTGTCTGATAATCTCAGGAAAAAGAAAAGATGAAAGAACAGTGTCCTCCTCTGTCTTTATAAACCAATTCACTCTAGGAGTTCCCTGATTCACCATGAATTTAAAAGCAGCTTCTGCCCATAAGTGACTGCCATAAAAACATTATCTGAATTTGGGAAACATGCTTATTCCATGTAGGTCCCTTCTCCAGCCCAAAACCTATCCTCTCTCACAGCAGGTTGTTCTTACCAACAAACCTTGGCTGGCTCCACAGCCATCCAGCTGTAATTGTTTTGGATATCCACATCGGCCCCCTCACATTCCAGGCTTCTGCAGTGAGATAAAACTCTCTTCAGCTGGTTTGACTTCCAGGCATCCAGTATGTTTTTGATGGAAACCACCACCTTTACTGTTGTAGGTACTTCTGTGAACAGTCATCTCTAGGTTCTACGCAGGTCTGGCATTTGCATGGTTGGCAAAACTCCAGTGCCATTAACAACAGCCAAGTTCCATTTCTAGTCTGTGTTGTTCTTACCCTAAATCCTTACTAAAGTTCTTATAAATGTCTTCAAAGAAAGAATGTCACTTGCCTTGTCTTTTCTTTAACACTATGAATAAATGAGGTTCTATTCCCCCCTTCATGTCCTAGCCTTATTTTGGAAAGTTTTGTAATTTACAAAGAAAAATGGGGTAATGGAATAGAGTCATACATATAGATTATTATAAGGATCAGATTCCTGAGTTTGAGAACAAGAAAAATGAAGCACTTATGGTTACCATTCAAAAGTTACTAGGAGCATAATGAGCAAATATATTATATATACATCACTTAAGAGACAAAAATATAGATGTTTGTTTTAAAATGGATTTTATTTGAATTTGGCTGAAGATTTTTGAAGAGCAATATTTAAAAGAAGTAATTTTAAGGTAGAAGAGCCAACATGTTTCTTTAAAAGGGGAAAATGTTCTAATTTTCATTTAGGAGGTAGATTATGCACAAAGGTTAATTTAGAAAGACAATTTATCAAAGTCCTCAACATCTGGGCTGGAAATGAAAGGAGAAGAGAATTTCAGGAAGAGAGATGCAGACTAACATTTGGGTTGCTGTGTTAGGATGTTTGGTAGCTATATGCCACATATTCAGGACAATTATTCTCTGACAAATAGCAGTTAAAGTATATATCCTTGACATTTCAAGTTCATGGAAAATGTATTGTGTGGGTTGGATTCAGAAGAAGTGATAGGACATAAATCCAACCTGAAAAAATATCTCTGCTCTCAATTAGAATCAAAGAACGGCTTGGGTTGGAAGGGACCTTAAAGATCATCTAGTTCCATCTCGTCCAGTTAAAGTCTATCTGTTATTAAGGAGAAGAGTGGCCTCATGCTTACAGCCCAGGTGGAGGCAGCAGGAGTTGCAGATATGGTATTCAGGTTTGCAAAACACCAGCAGCATTCTGTGCTGCTTTCCTTTGTGCTTCCAGAACATGCTCTGCTCTGGCTCACCAGCTGCCACTTGCTGATAGTGTGGGGCTTTTTTTGCATTATAAGGAGCTCAATGCTTGCTAAGTGCCATGATTTGAGATTTGCCATTGTATCTGTCTCTCAGACCTAACCCCACTAATAAAACAGTCCTCAAATGTGAGTTTTAAAAACTGAGGTCAATTAAGAAAGCTGCATTTTAAGTGGATTTTTTGTTGTTTTATTCCCAGTGAGAGGCTGTTGAATTGAAGCATATTTGCTTGCAGAGAAATCCTACCAAAGCAGAATTACAGTACTGCTCACTTTTAAATTTCACAGCAAAGTAGCACTTAAGGCTTATTGCAGTGCATTAGATTTAAAACCAATTAAGTACAATGCTAAATCAGTGTAAACCACATTTCTGAATTTATCTACAACATAATGAATAACATCTGCATCTGCAAAGAAAAGATTTACACTGAGCAGCAAAATAAAATGTGTTGACAATTTGAGCAGTTTTCATTCCCTTATGTCATATGTCTTCATTATTTAGTAAAGCTTCACTACAATCCTTTGTTAGAGCAGTAAAAGGGGAAAACACCCAAATGGCAACACATGGAGGTAGAATCTTCCTCAGTTCATTTCCTCTTCTCAGCAAAGGTACATCTTATTTACCTCAGGCGCTTTTCCAGTTTGAAATCTATTCAGGATTTGACAAGGATCACCATTCTTCAGTTGTGTTGGAGGATCAAGGGTTGTCTTCTGACCTCCGATGGACATTTCTAGTATTGCCCTCTCCAGAAAACAGACTTTCAGTAAAGCCAACCCACTCCATTTCTCTTTCTGGATGATAACTGGCAGAAAGTATGACAAAGGGAACCAAAATGCTCCAGTGCTCTTTGAGGGACCAAATAATATCTTCAACAGAAATGAGCTTCATTGCCAAGTCTGCCTGAAGTTTCATGTGTGACCTTTAACAAATAACTTATGTACTGCTCCGGACACAGTTTGCACAAATCTGTTTTGCGAGCTTGACTGCTAAAACTTGCCTTCTTCTTATTCTCCACTCTTAAAAGAAAGTAGGAATATTAGTCTATTTTACCTTCTTGGTTTGTAATGTTGTTACCTCTATGTGTCTCCTGTCTTCTTACAGACATGTACAGCACTCGAATCAAAGGAAGGCAGCTTGGTCTGGGTGTCTGAGCCCTGTGATGCAGGAGGAATTATTTCATGTTTATGACTGTTTCATTAATGTCCTGACAATGACACTATTTGTTGGTAGTGTACATATTATAATACACAGCAAACCAGCAAGAGCTGCCATTGCTGCTGCACTTCAGCTTTCTGCAGCATATTTCTTTGGGTAAAAGAGCAATTTTTCTGCCATTTAGTCTTTAGTGTCTCCTATTTTGGAGAACATAGGAGGGCTGTTCTTAGTGGTGACAGGTTCTGTGAGAGAGAACTGTTGTCCACAGCAAGGTTACTAGCCAGAAAGTATTCATAAGGCTACCTCTGTATTTTAAGGATTAGCCTTTTGTGTTGTCAGCTGAGTCCCAGTCTCAAAGAGGATTTTTGTTAACAGTGCCTTTATTTATTTTCCAAATTGAGTCCTGCTCCGGTAGTTATGGGCCTGTAAATCCTCTCATGCTTGTCAAAAATAAAAGTGCTTGCTGGTGATAATTGAACTACATGAAGACTGACAAAAATTGATGTGAAATTTTATTGTAAAGCTGAAGTCCTTCATCCCTGTTACTCTTATACCTGGAATTTCTAATCTTCAAGGCTTGGATGTAGCTCAAACTACACAGTCGGAGTTTGTGTTGTCTTGGCATGAAACAGAAGATGTAATGTCAACAGAGCATTCATGTAGCAGTCTATTCCTCCTGGGTGGTGTCCTGTACTGAAAGTACATAACCTAAGAAAAAAGTGATTATGGCACACCTGAAACCTCAGGGGGTTTCTAAATGTGTAGGGTAATGGGTAGCATGGCGGGGAGGGTGGGGTGGGAGGAAGATTAACACAACTGCAAAGCCAAACAAAGGGAGCAGCAGAAGTTGAATTAAACTCCCCCATAAAAGAGTGTGTTATCTGCAGCCTGGTAATGATGCTATTGCTGCAAAGAAAGCTCTGCTCCATCTCTGAGTGGTGGGAGATGGGGCTTTCAGCTTAAGTCTACAATACCCAGCACAGCACTGGACAGACACCCCTGTGATACCTACAAAAACCATTTCTGATCACATTGGATGCTCACAGAGGGAATGGCTCTGCAGCTGCCAAAGCTGCAGCTGCTATTTCTGCCCCATGTCGTGTTGTGCTCCACAAATGTAACAGGATATTCACTTACCCCAGCTGACACTGAATGGGATATCCCAACCTTCCCATACCAAACCATTATGTACCCGCCATGAACCAGTCTAAGAGAAGAAAGCTCAATCTATACCAGTGTAATTTTTGGTTCTGATTCTCAAATGTCCCAGGAGCTCACTGATGTTAAAGAATTTATCCTGCAGAATATGGGAGAATTTGCCTCCATTTTGCTAGTGAGAAAATGAGGCAAGTAAGGTTTCAGAGTAAATGCTAACACTTTTGTCTATTTTGGAAGTAATATTTCTCCAAAAAGTCAACCTAATATTTTCCTCTGCTGGATAATCTGTCAGAAAAATTTGACTGACATGGCTGAAATGTGAACATTAGTGACCTTAATCCCAGTCTATAGACTGAATTATACCAGAGTATACAAGAAACTGCCTGAGACCACTAGTTTTGATAACAGTTCTCTAGGGTACCTGTGTTCTTCTGGAACTGAAGCAAGGTGTCAGGAATGTTTTTCGTAGCATCTAAAATGGCACTGAATGCCCATAATTTGGCAACAGATTCTGTCTGTGGTATCCTAATTGAGAAACCCACCTCAGGAAGAAAAGGAGGAAAATGATACTCAACAGGATAAGCAACAAAATTTATCAATTAAACTTTGGGATGGGTTTTCTCACAAGACACTGCCATGGGAAGAAAAGCAGTCCCCCTTTTGAAGGCGCTGCTTCAAGTGTTAACCCTGCTATGGTGGTTTGTGCTTTTTGCTCTGAAATCTTTTTTGCAAAATACACAAGGTCTTTCATGAAAAGACTTATACTTTGTGCTTCTCCTCTGCAAATGGGCAGTCAGGCCATTGTCCAAAAAAACCTGTTTTCTTCTGCACCCAAAAGGGTCCCCTGCGGCCTGTGAACAGGCCTGGGTCTCTCTGCTAATCCATTTTAATTCTTATTGATTCTTCCTTAGGTTTGAATGGGAACCAGAAATTTACTTTTTCTAGTGACTTTTCTTGATTTATATTGTGTTTTATACCTCTGGGGCTTAAGAATTGCTTCATTTACCAATATCAGGTAATTGCTACTGCAGCAATTTGGTACCATAGAAATGAGCAGCTGGAAGGTATTGATGTCTTGATAAAAGGTTGTTATTTGTGTTAATTTTACCTCCCTCATTTTCATTTTTGGCCAGCCAAACTTGGTATCATTTGCCATTGTTAATGGTTATGTTACCTGAAGCTGTTACAAAAGTCCATGCCAAGTTCATCCCAATGAATTGAGGAGTAATGTAGTTTTAATTTTAACTCCAATTATATCCAGGAAGATTAATTGTTGGGGGCAAATCCTTGTGTGGGGCCAAAAGGGAGTTATAAATCATTCAGTTAGATTATCAGATAATTTACAAGCTCCTGTGGGTTTCAGAAAATGGACAAGAATAGCTTAAACCTGTCTCTTTCACAAAGAACTAGTAGCTTTTGATAAATTAGAATCTGTCTTTTTCCCTCTCCAGCGATCTCTCTGGATGTGGGTGAAATGTCCACTAGTGCTAATTTAATTGCAAGTAGAACCCTCTGCTGTCTGAAAGTAACTCACATTTTTCAGAAGCAGATAATGGCAATAGCAAAAGTGTCTCCTTGCTATCAGGTCATTTTATTTTTAAGTCAATGACAATGGAACTATTATGTACCAGCTGATGAGAGCTTAATTTGTTTAAGTATAGAAGAGGATTTTTTAGCAGTAATATGTTAGCATTACTGTGGCCTTCTACTCGTAGCTCTTACATATGCATTAGACAATTTCACCTAATCTTAGAAAATGTAAACTAATCTAGCTGGATGCATAAGTATGGACCTCATTTTCCTTTCATGGAGACAAGTGTTAATTAGAAGACACTTACCAGACCTAAAGCAGAGTAACTTAGCAGATAATCAGATCGCATATCTTTTGTGTAATCTGAATATTTCATGATATGATCATGATTCTAAGAATAATTCAGGTCATGAAATATGACTAATTGCATCTGTGAAAGTGAACTCTTCCCCTTTTAGCAAGGCATGCATCTGTGTCAGCTGCTAAACAGCAGCACTGCAGAGCACCTGTGACTCAGCCCCCCTCTATTGCTGCACGAATGACTCATTTCCCCTCACTTGCATAGACATGAACTAGAAAGAACTAAGATAAACCTAGGAAAGTCGGGATGGAGCTGTGGTCAGTCCTTTCCAGTTGTTCTGGGCCGCTCCTCCCTCCTCCCTGTCTCCCTGTCTCCCTGTCCCAGCGTGGGCCTTTCCCTGGGCTGCAGTCCTCCAGGGAGAACATGCTCCAGTTGGGAACAGCTGTGTCCAGCGTTTGGAACAGGTTGAATACTCTTGCAGTGGTGAAAAACTGATGTCTCTTCTTGTTCGTGCAAGAGGTATTTTGAAGGTTTGGCTTGTTTTTTTATCCCTGTCTAAAATTTTGTGACTGGGACTAGAGTATCTCTAACCTTCCTTGAGGTTTTTTTTTTTTTTATTTTTTTTGGGGTTTTTTTGTTTGTTTGTTTGGGCTTTTTGTTTTGTTTTGTTTTTTGGGGGTTTTTTGTGTTTTGTTTTGTGTTGTGTTGGTTTTGGGTTTTTTTTGTCTGTTTTCTTTTGTGTTTTTGTTTGTTTGTAGGGTTTGTTTTGGTTTTTTTTGTTTTGTTTTGTTTTGTTTTGTTTTGTTTTGTTTTGATTAAAAGGGGGAAGGATAAGTGGGAAAATGGAGATCTGTGAGCACAGAAAACTCTTGCAAACTTTCCCAGTGTTGGGATCATCAGAACTACAGATTTGAAAGGAAATTCTGGGCAGGTAAACAGTTCTAAATGTCACAGAGGTACTAAAAAAGGTACCAGTTACTCCAGAAGGGAGTGGATTCATGCATTTATGTCTCTTGGATCTTCTTCAGTTCCCCTTGTTTGAAATTTCATGGACTTTTCTAGGCAGAAGCCAAATTTGACATGATATTCTGAAACTCATTGTCTCTTTCAAGCTCAGTCCTCTGTTAAGAAATTCTGAGCAGTTATAGCAATGATTAAAACATATATATGCATTTATATAGCCGTAATAAACTAGTTTTATGCAACTGTTCATAAACATACACTTTTCTTTATGAACATTTTATCCTATGCTTTTCACCTCAGAATGTATATTTGTTTCAAGTGTTGAAAACCAGCTTCTGTTGGAACTGTTTTTATTGAAAATGAGCCCTAGAGAGGCTACTTAGAAATCCCTGTGGCTGTTTTTTCTCTCAACAACAAATGACTGCTGCAGAATTGGGGGCCACTTTGTGATATAATTTTCTGTACACCGAAGGTGCTGAATTTACATTTATTCTTGCAAAAATGAGATCAGAATCTTTATCCAAATCCTCTTGTCAACTAATATTTTAGCCTTTTCAAAGATGCTTTTGAAGTTACATTGTTGTGTCTATCCAGTAAATAAAAGAGAAGTTCTTTATTCTGTGTTGTCATTTCTGTCTTTCACACAAAAGTAATTTAAAAGAAAGGAATGAGGACAAGTAGTTCCTTGCCAGGCTGCATTCCTAATCCTTTTTTTTTTTTTTTTTTTTGTTATACAATGTATTTTAAAGAGCAACATACTTATTCTGGTGGAAAAAGGAGAAAAATTACTGAGTGATTTTTCTAGGTTTTCAAACTTTTGAATATTGGAACATTTACAAGACGTATAAAAATCAGATAGTGACTTCTATAGAAGTCATCGATTTGAAAAGTGAATTGTATGATGCAGTGAAGTAAGGTTCTAGTTTTCAGTTTCATTTAAAATGTTCAAGTGAGAAAGCAATACAGTTTAGTACAACATAGGTCTAACAGATTATTTTCGGAGGACAGTTTGTTTGCTGGTTAAGCAAACAAGTGGACCTAAATGAATATATGTCCCTGCTCCAAATCATCTTGATAATGATTTAAGTCATCTTGATTTAAATTTGTTCTCAGTTATAGATGGGTATGGGTGAATAACAGCATGACAACCCCAATATGATACTTTTCAGGTAAAGGCCAATATTCCATATTTATTTGATAGCCAGCTTTTCTTGTTCTTTTTTCCTTTGCCAATGATTTCCTTATTCTGTCATGTAATCTTTGAAGTATCGAATTTCAAGTAGAGAGAGTAAGAATTGTACCTTTTAGAGATAAAATTAACATCAAAATCTCTATTCAAGAGTAGTCAAACAGACTTTTTTGGAAACTGGGCTTCATATTCACACTAAAGCCCTCTACTAAGGTGTCCTTTGCCCTTAATCATTATTATTTATTAAAGTCCTTAAATATTAAGCATTTTGGGAATGAATATATGGATATGTACTTCCCTCCACAGTCACAAAGAACAGGTCTCCCTTCTTGAGAGGATCCAAATGGAAATAAATTCTAAAAGCTATCTGATCTTTTGTCTATAATGAGAAGTTAGGGACCAGTTCAAAGCAAGTCCACAGGCAGCAAAGACAAGTTGTCTTGAGAATTTCAAAGCTTTTCATTGTTAAGGAACATGTTAGAACAATAATGCTTTGCATACTGCTCCCTTTTCTTAAAGCAGACTGGCCAGAGAAAGAGAATAGCTCTGATACATCAAAGAATGATGCAGTTCCCTGAGTGATGGGGACAGTTGGTAGCTCTTGGGACAAGCCAAGTCCTTGATCCCCAAATCCAAGTTCAATTTCCTTTTCTTTTATCATGTCGATACTCTAGGCTAGATCATAATTTCTCAAACTTCTTTTTTTATTTCCTTTTCTTCTCAATTCTAAACCACACCTAACTACCTAAAATACCAAATAAAATTTATCTTAAACTTACTTACTTTAGTTATAGAACTAAAAAGTCTGTGGACCATTTTTTGCACTGTGTTCATTCACATTCAAAACATTTTTTAGACATCAAATAAGAAAAAGGAATATGAGCTGTTAGTACTTGATGTGGGTTTTTTTCTCTTTCTGTGTGTATATATACATTCACATACATACATGGACCACCCTTTGTTGTCGGGGCTCCATGAGTAACAGTGACAAAACTGAAGTAGATTGTAACCCTTGAGACCTCCTCTCATGAATGTTGCTGGGAATTGCTGCAATGAAATACGCTGCCTAAAAATGTGCATTTGTTTTTAAATGTCTATTCTATTCTAAAGAGCGCTGAAACAGGTAAAAATAAATCAAGTTAAGGGTTTCAGTCACGTCCTTTGAATACCTCAATGCAGATAACAGATGTGTCACAGCTGACATAAAAGCTTGGTCTGAATTCTTGAATTTTGATTTTGTGTGTTATGCATTGTGTCAGTTGGACAGTATTAGCTTTGTCTTAACTCTAACATTCATTTTTTGCTTTTTAACTTTTTCTCTCCTGGGCTGTTTCAGGTTCAGTCTTGGGTCGAGGTTGGTATTTTTTCCAAGAATGGGTTGCAAATAAGTGCAACTGGGAGAAATTTTATTGCTTCCTCTTAGTGAAATGCAGTCCACGAATCCCATTGTGACAAAGTGCATAGGGGTAGAATAAAAAATTCTGAGCTCCCTGTTTGGGGTAGCATTCTTTGGATTGATTTATATATTCATAATCCTCTTTGGAACTGGGTGAAGTGTGGCATGTGTCTAATAGAGGAAGATAGAATATGAAAGCTTTTTAAAGGGATTAAAATAATGCAGTAAAATGCTAGGAATTGCCACCAGCATAACTCATATTTGCAAGCATTAGAATTTCACACTCAAGTCCATACTTCCTTGTGGGTGAAGGGAGTCATCCCTGATCCTGCTTAGGAAGCTCTTATCCATGTTTAGGACATCACTGAGTCATGACAGGACAGAAATGGTTCAGAAGCAATATTCTGTGAGCCAATGGGGAAGCCCAGAATTCAAAAGCACAGAGCCACTGTATGAACATTTTTGGCCAATAAAAAAAACCATTTGTTTGAGTACTTCTGCTTCATTAATTTTAACATGCATTTGCTCCAAGTTGTATCAATGTCTGTAATCATTTGAACCTGGTGAGATGTACATCAAGGTGAGAGCTAAATATTGGAAGGATGCATCATTTTCTTTTGAAAATATACTGCTTAGATCTTCCTTCCTGAGAAGCTTTAAATACTTTAATAATGATGTTTACATAATTTTCTTTGCAAAACAAACACATGAACAGAACAGACTTTTAATCTTCCCCCTCATCCCCCCCCACCAATGCTCTCGATCCTGAATGAAATAATTCTGCTTTCTCATTAGTAAGATGATACTTTTAGGCTATCCTCTTACCAATGCTTCTTAGTCGTCATTTATCCTCTTTCTGAACATTTAATCCAACGTTTAAAATAACAACAAACCATGAAATTAATGAACATCATAGGAAACCTGTGCTTTTTCAAAATCAATCTATTTTGCACGATAGAGTGTGTCATAGGTCCTATGATTTGAAGCAGGTGGATTCAAACTGTTATGGCCCTGGTTTCAACTTCATTATTTTTTCAGTTCCATTCCATTCCACAAATTTCCCACTGGTTTAGCTACTTGATTTCTTTCTAAATTCCTTCTGGTTTGTCCATTATCTTTTTTTTTTTTTTTTTTTTCTTTCCTTAGAAGGGAAAAGACAAGGTATAAAGGCAAGAGGATGCACTGTGAAGATTCCTCTTCAGTACAGTCGAGATCTTTAGACAGCTCCTAGTTACCAGCAAGAGTAAAATTTGTTAATGAGCATTCCATGTGTAGACTGAGAAGTTTAAACTGATTAAAAGATAGCTAATAGAGCCTAGACCTAAACAGAGCACTTGGATTTGATTCACTGGAATGGGCAGGAAGAGTTCATTATCATATATGCATATATGCTAAAATGCAGAATTAGGCAGGTTGTTTTGTGGACAATTTCTCTATGGAAGGTGGCTTCTTGCTTGTCTCACCAAGTAGGAGTAACATTTTTTTCTTTCTGGTCTGTACTGTTCTAATCTCACCATTCTCCTAAGATCAGTGGTGAAATTTGAAATCTATCCTGTTCCTGAAGATTAATTAGAAAAAGGAGCAATTTCAGTCTTGATGTTTGAGGATCTGTCCACATCATAAAAATAAGACACTTCCAGGCTGTGACTTAAAAATTAGCTGTACAATATCAGTCTGTGAGCTGTGGTTAATCGGCTTTATTAATTCCACTACGTGTTCACTGATGCAAGACCTCAGCTGACCAAACTTTCATGGCTGCTTTGTGTTGTGGATATGTGTGGCACAGAGAGAAACGCAAAGTAACAGAGTTTCCTAAAGGAGGAGTGAGCAATCAAGATGTGATTCTCATGTAAAGAATCCTGGAGTATTTTTTGGCCTTCAGGTGTGGCACCAGAGGGGTATAGTCTTCCTTGAGCCTTTCCCAGTGTCCTGCATGTTAGATACTCCAGGTGTCTTTAAAAGCCACTAAGTTTAGTCCAGTGGATTGATCTTAGTAGTGTCCATGGTCTACTTTGAAACCAAAGCTTAAGATGGAAGTCAAGCCAGTAAATCTCGCCCTGAGTTCTATACCATACTCACATTCATATACAGTGAAAACTAAAATCATAGCAAGGACAATACATATTTATTCCTTTTACTTCAGAAAGTGAAAGTGAACTGTGGATTGTTTCAGGAGCTTTTACATTGTGTGAAACACAACCCAGCAGAATGTCTGAATGCCCTGGGGTCCCCAGCACCTCCCCTGGGAGCACATGGACCTGTTGGAGTAAATCCAGAGGAGATCCATGAAGATGATTCAGGGGATAGAGCAACTCCTCTGTGAGGAAAGGCTGAGAGAATTAGAATTGTTCAGCTAGAAAGAGAAGATTTTGGGGCAACCTAATCGTGGCCTCTCAGTAGCTAAAGGAACTGACAAGAAAGATGGGGAGAGACTACAAGGACAAGGGGGAATGGCTTCAAACTGAAAGAGGGCAGGTTTAGATTAGATATTAGGATGAAATTCTTTACTGTGAGGGAAGTAAGGCTCTGGAATAAGTTTCCTAGAGAAGTTGTGGATCCCATGCCTGGAACTGTTCAAGACCGGGTTGGATGGGGCTCTGTGCCACTTGGTCTAGTGGATGGTGTCCCTGTACACGGCAGAGGAGTTTCAACTAGATAATGTTTAAGGTCCCTTCCAATCCAAGGAAACCATCACATAATTCTATGATTCTGATTCTATGTGGGAATAAGAACTATTAGAGCCAAGAAGTGCTTTCATGAGAAATACTTATTAGCTTTTGGGAAAAGTTTTCAGGATCTTCGTTTATATTTTTCAATTCATTAACAAAAATATACAGACAAAATAAAACCAAATTATCCAAGCTGTAATCAATAAATGTTACTTGAAGACAAAAGGTAAAAGGGATTAAGAGGAAGTGAAAATTACTAGGTATTTTTTTCCTCCAAACAAACAATAAATAAATTATATATTTTAAACAACACTTCCGTGGGTAGTTCTGCCTGAAAACCAAAACATTCAGATTTAAGGATAACATACAGATTTGTAACCAGAAATTTACAGCAAGCACATGACCTTTTTATTTCTACTGTGTTTGATTTTTTATTATCTTTAAATATAGTTCATAAAAGCAAAATAACCAGAAATTTCTGTGAAACCTCTGAGAGGAGGTTTCAAGGAACTTAAATAATACCTCTTATCATTTGAATTTTAGCTCATGAATTTCAAACTTAAATAACCTTATTCTAGGAAGTATTTTGTTTGCTTCTTTTAGTCCTAAAAATAAGCCTAGGAAGGAACTCAACACTTTGTCAAGTTCCTACTTGTTCCCTGGGGCAGGATGAACAGTACGAGTGCTATTCCTGACAGATGTTGTCTAACTTGTTCTTTGAGATGTGTAAGGAGAACTCCACAATAACCTCGGGGAGTTTGTTTCAGCATTTTATACTTCCTCTTAAAAGCTTTCCCCATGTATATTCCTGAATCACTCCTTCTTCAATTTAACCTCAGATTTTTTACTCACCGTAGGCACACAAACAAGGATTTTTCTTCCTTCTGTAGCAGCAGATATTTTGAGAGTATTTACATAGTCTCTATCCAGTCTTCTTTCCCTTAAGTTGAACAGCTCCATCTATTTCAGCCTTTCCTGGTTGGGAATGATTAATAGTCCTTTGCTCCCCCTAACTTGAAAAGTGAGGTTCAAAGTGGAAAACCTACCTCAGCTGAGAGATAGTAGCATACTATCAGTGGGAGATGTGACTCTCTTGCTGACCACATTCTCCTTTGTGTCATCCAGTATTCCCTTCATGGACTGTTCACCAGATTTAGAACCAGATTTATGGGTGTTTATCAGTTTATAAGATAAATTAACAGAGTTTTTATTTATATAATAGTTATAAAGAAAGAAAACTGTTTTAATTTTATAACCAGAGAGATTTTTTAAAGAAGTTTAGTGTCCAAATTTTTGAGACATCCTTTTTTTTCAAAGTTTCTGAATACATAGATCTGAAATATAAGAAGTCGTAAAATTTTTGTGTATCAGTCTCCACCCTTTAAAAGGTTACAGATTTTCATTCATTACATCATTCATGATAACACTGATGAAATTTTTGTCTTGTAGTTTTGCTACAGTTTTCACTCTGTAAAGCTCTAGCTGTAAACTTAGGTCCCTAGGAACCTCGACTTGCCTTGGAAAGACCTGTAATAAAGACTAAGGAGTTACATGCATTTAATCTTTAAATTCTTATTATTTGGGCCATGTGCACTCACCCACATAATTCTGGGGAAATTCTCTCAACTATAAAATACTAAAATCTCCCCCTCTGTAATGTTGGTGAAACAGAGCTCTAAAGATAATCCTGTCATATTCACAACTGTGGAAAACTTTCCGTTCTTCTTTTGCTGTCTGACATGTGCAGAAAAAGTTGTACAGCATCCATCTTATCTTTTCAATAATTGTATTTTAAATTATGGTTATTTGTCAAATAGTCTTAAACCTGTAGCTGCAGATCTATAAGTACCATGACCTGTCTCCACTGGAAAGGGCTGATGTAATTAGAAAAAGGCCTATATCAATCACTGAGATAATGGGTGTTCTCTCTCCATCCCTCTCTCCTTCTCTCTCTCATCATCAATTACCCTGACTATTTTAGACAAAATATCAGACAAACCTACTTTCTTTTAGCTACAGTGCTGCCATTGCTATTAATGGAATTTAAATTCTTCTGTTAGGCGAAAAGTTCCTATGCAGACTATTCTGTAAGTGCCAGTTAAGGAAAGTCTAATCTATGTAATCTCACAGCATTAGCAATGGATTTAATAAGTGTGGTAAAAGTTGTCACGTCTGGTATGGAGTGATTCTGCTAGAAATAGCTATCTGAACTAAGAGTGTTTTCCTTTTAGTCTTGTTGTGGCTGATATTAAACATCATGAGTCAAAATGCTGATGTAAGGTTAAAATAGCCTTTACTATTATTTCTAAAAATGCTTCTAAGGATGTTGAAAACACCACTTCTAGAAAGGTATTCAATATCTCCCACTATCAACAGGAGACATCCTACTATCAGTAGTTTCCAGAAATGACTCTTAAACTAACATCTTTCACAAATTGGTCTTTAGAAGCTGATTAAAAAGAAAAAAAAAAGCGGCAGCATAATAAAAGCATGTAAAACTAAATCTTTTGCAGAATAATGACAAATTTAAGTATAAATCAAAACATAGTCTTCAGCATGCTTAAATTTAAGCATGTTTGTCCACACTTGTGGAGAAACTTGTGTGACTTTTTAAATTTAACTTTCAAATTGCATTCCTGATAACATGAATGAGAGTAAACAGGACTGTGCTGAGCAATTTTGGTATTGCACATCTTTGATTTCTTTGAGAACTGGGCCTTGCCGCAAGATAAAAAAGGAAAACCTACTACAGGAAATTATCAGCTCTCCTGACTATCAAAGGCCAAATAATTTCACTCTGGTTTTCCCCCATCAAGCCTAACCACTTACAGACAGATATCTTACCATTTTTAAAAGAACATAAAACAAATGCCAGACAGTTTCTGTAATGATTGTAGCACAGTGAAAAATGCTTTGCCTAGAAGTTAACATGACTACAGCCTGGTGAAATAAAAATCCTTATCAAGTCCTGCTTTAAAATGTGAGAACATTTAAATATATGAGTACCAGAGTAGATTTAAGCTCTAATATATTCTGTGGGTTAAACCCCTGCAGACTGGCCATGGCAGGAGAGGTATGCACAGACATAGCCCAGAAAATGTAGAAAGAATTGCACCCAAGGGTTCTTCAGACAGAAATGGTGTCTCCCAGATGGATGAAAAGTGGCTTCAACCTACCAACTTCTCTCTGAATTCAAAGTACTGCCAGCAGTCAGACATTAGCAGGTCAAGAAAACAAAACAGTTGATTTCTCACTCTCCTCACCCGTATTTTTTTATTTCACACAAATGCTCTTAGGATTTGTATTGATTCTGGGATTATGTTCATACAATGACATTATTTAAACAAAGGCACAAGGAAACACTTTCTTCAGATAGATTTTCTTTTTGCAGACATCAAGCAAATAAATAAAAATTTCCCTGTATTTCTCTGGCTTGAGTTGTCAGCTCTTCAACAACAGTCAGGTGATAGATACCTTTAGGCTGTTGGCCTGTGTTGGTTCCAGTGGTGAGCCAAAACGATCCTTTGACAATGATATAGGTTTATTATTCAGTCTCTTAGAGCAAATGTCCTACAGATGCATCATTTCTCTAGAGTGATTTACTCATTGGTGAAGCAGTGCTTGACTTTGCTACAGTTCTTATCTTTTAAAAATGTTCTGCACTGGTAGGGGCCTTTCCAGGTATGCAGAGAAACGTAAAAGGTTAAAAAAGTTTTGCAGCAGAAGGCTTCTGAATCTCAAAATTTCAACCTTTACCAGGCAACTGCTGCTTATCTCTTCCTGATAATGAGCACATTTGCTATCAAACTGCACAAAGGCCACCTTATAAAACATGCTGAAGATGTGTCAGAAATTTGCAATTTGTGGCTTGGCCTACTGACCTTATCTCACTTGGACTTTCTAAACATTTTCTCCAAGTTCAGTACTATTGCTGGTAAATGGATTAATACAATACTTTCTCATTTTGTTATTGCTAAACGTTAACTTTGAGGAATTCAAAACTGATAAAGAATTGGAAGTTCTGTGTCTCTTTCTTAAAATCTGTGTGTATATGTGTCTGTATATGTCTGCATGTGTTTCTGCAGCATCTGCTGCCATTTAATAGACTATAAAAGCTACAGCTTTCTTCAATGAACAGAAATAAGCCAAAGGGAAGCATTCAGTGATTTCAACCTAGCTCATACTGATAATTTTCATTGAAAAAGGGTTTAATGGCTGTTTCTCAGTACCACAGCACAACTGGAGTTTGGATTCATTTAACAATGAACCCGAATTTCCCAGCTTGTCTTCATCTTAAAAACAAGGGCAGTGGAAGACTTCGATTTGAATGTCCCCTGGCAGAATTCAGTGATTTTGTGGCTGTTGAAAACAGAATTGGCTGTAACCTTAAGTCTTGAAGTTAGAAGACATCTGCCTGGTGAAGTCATTCACTGCTTACTGGAAAAGGGCATTTCTGAAAATTCCATTTCTGCTCTTTGCTCAGTCTCAGCACAGAAAATATTCTCGCCTACATTTTTGTAATGGTTTATTAATGCACTTTGACTCTGGATATTGGAGTGTTTTAATATTGCTTGATTTGAGTGCTGCTCTTTACACTTTTGATTATAATAGCATCCTACTTGATCGTGTCTAATGTTCTCTGGGATTAACTGGTTCTACATTTTGAGTTCATTTCCATCTTACTTGTTCAACACGTCAGGTTTTTCGGACGTGGGGGGGGCATGTTTTGATTAGTTTTGTTTTCTTTTCCATTAGGAGACTTTTTTCAGTCTCTCTACTCGGAAGATATTGATAGGAAGGTTCTTTCACCAATTCGGTTCTGATAACTTTGTTTCTGCACAACAGCAGCTGAAAGAAGAGGAATATATGTCCCTTTTTACATTATTCCCTCTTGATATCTCTGAGTACACTAACTTCAACAACCACATGGCTTTATTTTGCATAGTAATATGATACATCAGCATAACTGATATTCTACTTTGTGTGTCATGACTGCTTGACTGTATTTTTGTGAAATGCAAGTGTCAAGAACCACAGCACACTAAGGATGTAAAAAATTTACCAGTAATTTCTAAGAAAAAAATCCACCTTCACAAAAAAATCCTAAGAACCAGGAAATAAAAGAGAGCTGGAAACAAAAGAGAATCTTGCCAAGACTGAGGATTATTATGAGTGAGACATCAGAAAACAAAGGTTTTGTAAAGCAAGAAGGGCAGTATCTCATACCTGACAGGGACCCATTCCATTAGATCAGGTTGAGGCTTTCCTAACAGGTAGATCCTAACCATGTCTTCATGTCAGGAGCGAGAGATAGTGCTTGTGCTTCAACTCAGTCCAAAAGAATAAGGGAGAGAAAACTGGACACTCCTATTGTCAGGCAAATAGATGGTTTATTGCAGTCCAGAGCCCTGTAGGTTGAGTCCAAGCCTTCTACCCTGATCGTCTATATCATAGAATCATAGAATGATTTGGGTTGGAAAAAACTTCAAAACTTATCTTCTTCCAACCCCCCTGCCATGGGCAGGGACCCATTCCATTAGATCAGGTTGCTCAAAGCCACATCCAGCCTTGAATACTCCAGGGATGAAGCAAGAACCCGTTCCAGTGCCTCACCACTCTCATAGTAAGGAATTTCTGCCTAATATCTAACCTAATCCCAACTTTCAGTTTAGGGACATTTCCCTTGTTCCACCACTACATATACTTGCCCAATGTCCCTTTCCAGCTCTCTCGTAGCCCCTTCAGGTACTAGAAAGTGCTATAAGGCCTCTCCAGAGCCATCTCTTTTTCAGGCTGAACAACCCCAGCTCTTCCAGCCTGGTACCATGGGGAAAATGCTCCAGTCTTCTGATCATCTTCATGACGATCCTCTGGACTTGCTCCAGTTCCATACCCTCAGAGCTGGATGCAGCTCTTGTCTTTGTTGAACTCTCCATGAAGTCCACAGAGCCCCACCTCTCAAGCCTGTGAAGGTCCCTCTGGATGCCATCCCTTCCCTCCAGAGGGTTGACTGCACCACACAATTTCATGTTACCAGCAAACTTGCTGAGGGTGAACACTAGCCCTCTGTCCACGTCACCAGCAAAGATACCAAACAGCACCAGTCCCAACACCGATCCCCAAGGAACACCACTTATCACTGGTCTCCATTTGGACATTGACATGTTGACAGCAACTCTGAGTGAAACCATCTACCAATTCCTAATCCACTGAGTGGTTCATCTGTCTCCCCACCCTAGAGACAAGAATGTCATATGGGACAATGCCAAATGCTTTGAACAAATCCAGGCAGATGATGTCAGTTGTCCTTATCTACCTATGCTGTAACTCTATCATACGATTTTCTCCAGAAAAAATAATGGGTAGAATAAGGAAAAAGAAATTAATTATTTTCCAAAGGCATGTAAAAGCAGAGTATACTTTGGTTTAGGTTTTATATAAAGAAGGAAGTAAAGGATTTTAATAAAAGGACTATAAAATTATTCAAATACCATGCAGTAGAAAATTAAAATTATGCCCTTTAAGCATGTGAAAATAAACTAGAAGTGTCAAGTCCCTTTAAAAGTTATCCCATGAAACAACTTTTAGTTCAAAGAAATGGATCACTAGACAAAAGGCAAGAGTTATGATCCAATTATAAGAGATGCCTATGCCTGAATTAAGGTGCAAATGAAGCAACATGCCAAAGTCAATAGTACAAACTTCATTTAACAATAAATGTGAGGTAGAGAGATAGAAAGAAATGGGGGGAAGAAGGAAGAAAGAGAGAGTGAGAACAAGAGAGAGATTAAGTAGAAAAATACCACCACCATGAGGATTCCTGCGACGTCCAGCTGGCCCTTCTTTACCCTGGTCTTTTTGGTGGTGGGGGTCCATGAGTCGTTCTTCTGGAGGTAACACTTTTGTACAGTCCACGTCCTGGATACCCACAGGGCATAGATGCCATTCCCATAACTTCGGATATGTAGTGGTTTTGGTTCGCCCATTCAAGTTTCCCGGACAATGCACTAATTAATGTTCTGGGTTTAAGTACTAGCTGAACATTAGTGCACCCACTAAAATAATCTATTCAATTTTTGCTGTGAGATATGGATTAGGAGGAGGAAAAGCAGGTTCAAAACTTTAAAGAGCGTCTAGAAAACTTCTTTAAAAGAACTAAAAGGAAAATTATATGAATTAGAATAAAGCTTCAGAACACTTCTCCTCCCTCTACTTCCTATTCTTCTTTTCCCACTGACAATGTAAAGAGACCAAACCTGGACCCCTCAGTCAGTTTACCACTTCTAAAATAGTCCTTTTCCAGTTCTCTCAGAGAAAGAAAAGTCTCTCTTGCCATGCCATGGAGACTTTTCCACAAGAAACAGTTCACTCGTAGATTTAATGCCACAGCAAAGCAGCGCCCGGGTGGAAATCTGCTTGTACTGTAAACGTCCCTCCCACATTTGGTAGTCTTCCCACAACTAC
>VZTG01008002.1:582908-599779 GCA_013397845.1 Melanocharis versteri
GCGTTCAGCTCCAGCCGCAGGGCTGCTCTCCACACGGGCTGCAGACCTGCCCCGATCTCAGCCGCGTTCAGCTCCAGCCGCAGGGCTGCTCTCCGCACGGGCTGCAGACCTGCCCCGATCTCAGCCGCATGATCTCCTGTGGTGCTGGAAGGACGGCTCAGCAGCTTGTGGCCTGAGCGGGGCCCAGCTCGGCTCTGCCCAAAGCCGAGTGGAGCCAGCCCAGCCCGGCCCCGCCAGGGTCCTGCAGAGTTGGCAGGCTCCATAGCCACAAGATTTTAAAAAAGTCCACGCCTCACTGGAGGCCAACTGGGCCGAGCCACCTTGGCCGGGCCGGGCCAGGCCACCCTGGCCAAATCAGGGCCGAGCTGCCCCGCCAGGCCGGGCCCAGGCCCACCGGACTGCGGGGGCTCTGCAGTTACCTATTCAAAAGCCAGAAGCAAAAGAGGCTTTTTTTCACGGCTTTCTCCATCTTAAATATGGGATCTGGAGGTGTGTCCACCTTCTACAATTGGTTTATGGCCAACCAATGACAGGATAGCACGTGTGTAGGTCCATGTGAATATGTGAGGACAGGTGACTACCGAAAGTAGGAGAGGATAAGAACCAGTCACAGCATGGGACACACACCTGATTGCACTTGGCCATCCATATGGGTTCACACACAAGCAGTGTTCAATACAAGAATTGTGGAGCTAAGGGTCCCAGGGGCTTTGATACATCTGTGTGGAACAAGGGGATCTTCGCCATGGCAAGAGAGTGCAGAGGTGAAAGAATGTATCTAAATGTCTCCTGTTTTTTGAAAACTATTCTGTTTTTGTTTCCTCAGGCTGCCCAGTGAAACCTGCTTGATCAGAGTAGTCATGCATGAAGTTTTCCACAGATTACTCTTGTGGCTGTTTCTCCCTGAGGATTTCTAATTCAAAGATGAATTGAAATTAGGAGATTAAATAAGAGTAAATTTTCCTTTCCGTTTGAAGACGTGATTAATAGTCTGCTAATTAATTAGATTTGTTCTTAAACACCTCTGATCTCCACTGTCCTCTTCAGTTTCTAGGTGGCCCAGAAAAGAATGTTTGTCTTAAGCTGCCTCTTGCTGAGTGAGAAAGGCTTTTGGCACCGCAATAACAGATTAATTTACTGCAATATTTTCTAGCTTTGCTATTTGCAAGGATAATGTGCAAGGAAATAGTGCAATATTCAGTAGCCTGTGTCCTTTGGAGGCATTACTTAGTCAATTCCACTAATGGTTTGTGCTACTTTCTAATGAATGTTGAATCTCCTGGATGCATTCACTGGATAAAATACGTCACCCTGGGTTTTTTGGCAAAGTTGACTCTGAAAGACAGACATTGTTTTAACAATTAGCTCTGAAGATTTGCAAGACTTGGTTTCCTTTCCTTTTGGGTTTACTCTGCGTCTGATAAGCTTTTTCTCAAAATGGAAATTCTTATTTTCTTCCTTTCAGATGGGTTCCATATAGAGTGGAACAAAGCTGAGGTACAGCTAAGCCTTTCCTCAGGAAAAGTGGGAATTTGAGTCTCCTCCCCACACACCAGTTTATTTTCACAAGGTATGTAGGAATACAGCATGTTAGAGGCCACTTTCTCTGATTGCATTTGGCAGAAATTGGACAAGGAGATCAGAAGTTGATAGGAACTGATGGAAAAAGAGAATAGGTCTGGTTACCTTAGGAAAGCAGTCTAAAAGTGTCTCTGAATTGCCTTTTAATTAAAGCTGTATGTTAAACTACCTTAGCAAGGGAATTAACTTGTTTGTTTTCAGAACTTCTTGTCGTGCAATGTTTTCAAACACGATGATCTGTCTCACAGCCCACTTTACTCTCTGGTTTAGGATAACTACAACTAAATATCTTGGTCTTGACTGAGATGGAGTTAACTTTCCCCATGGCTGCCCTCACAGTGCTGTGCTTGGTGGGTACAAAGGTGTTGACGTCACACCAGTGTTTTGGCTCCTGCTCAGCAGACCTGGCACAGCACCAGTGCTGTCTCCAAAATTTCTTCTTTCACCCATTTGGCTGGGGGTGGGAAAGATCTTGGGCGGGGACACAGCCAGGACATCCGACCCAAAGGATATCCCCTATCATGTGGTGTCTGCTGAGCAATAAAACCTAAGAGAAAGGAAGTGGAGAGTGGAATTCATTACCGTGTTTTTCTTCTGAAGAAATCACGATGAGTACTGAGGCCCTGCTTCCCAGGAGGTGGCTGGACTTTATTTGCTGATGGGAAGTAGAGAACAAGTCTTTGGTTTTCCTTTGCTTCCATGCATGGCCTTTGCTTTTGCTTCATTAAACTGCCTTTATCTTGACCAATGAGCTTATTTTCAGCTTATTGCCTCCCTCCCTCCCTCCCATTCTGTTGAGAAGAGGGGTGATAAAGAGGCTTGTTAGGTATGTGGTGTGCATCCAAGGTCAACTCACCATAGTAACTGAAAAGTAATGTAGATAAAAAGCAACCTTTACAGAGCTCAGTAAAAACTGGCCTTCCCCTACTCCCATTTTATTTTGGAGGAAGGTCAAGCTATGTGTTAAATCAGGATATAACTCTGGATTTGTCATATATCAGAAGAAAAACCACAAGAAAAATTATAAAGGAAAAGCCTCAGAATATTATGCCTGTCCTATTCATAGTTATATATCTTAAATATGGTATACAGAGACACAATGCAAAGACACACAAGCTGCATGTCAACTTATGGGGTACAAGTTTTGACCAAACAAATAAACTTGTTAGAAATTGCAGTGTCATGGAGGTCTTGACTTTGACACTTATTGTCTTCTGACAAATAAAACCCCTTGGAGTGGTTTTCTTACTTGAACCAGGCATTTTTAAAGTCGAAACACTAAGTGTCTTTCATTCCAGCTGAAAAAATAAAGTACCTGAATTACTACTAGCCTGTAGGATTTGCCCTTCCCTTCCCTTCCCTTCCCTTCCCTTCTCTTCTCAATCAAATGAGTCAAAACAGCAGAGAGAAGAGCTCAGCAGATGAACATTCTCCTTGACCATATTATTATAGGATTTGCAAAGGCACTTAATTGATCTCTATTTAAAATACATAGTAAAGAATTTTACTCTTAAAAACATAGATTTAGAAAAAAAAAAAAAGGAAATTTTTGTTAATATTTAAAATATTACAGGAAAAATAATGTAATTCGGAAGTTACACAGTTAAAAGATCTTGAAAACTTTTTGTTGAAAGAACACTTTTCTTTTTATACGAATTTTTCAGTAATGTATGAATCAGCATGGGATCCTTTCTCTCCTCCTTGTGTAATGCCTATGAAAATTGGACATTGTCTCCAGTAGTTCCTTGTTAGTCCATATTTGATGTAGGCAGGGCAGAGAACACAACCAAACTGCTCCAAACACAGCAGACCTGTCTCACAAATGTTGATCACAAGGGCAGGTTTGCTTGCTTACATTGCACCTAAAAGCCTCAAGCGAAAACAGATATAACATCAAGGAAACTGAAAATCAGAAAAGACAGAACATCATCCGCATTTTACAGTCTGAAGACAGAGAAATTAAATTGTTTGTGGTCAAATGAGGGCAGAGAGGACACCTTTGGCAAAGGTAGAAATAAAATCACAGATCAGTCTCTTAAGCATTAGATTAGCCTTTTCTCCTGGCTTTTACTTGAATCCATTTGACAGCAACTGACTCAATTATTCTTTGTGATTAATTTCCTGAATATGTCAGCTTTTGTTCATTTATTTTGTTGTTCGTGTAGTGTTTTCAGACCAATCCCAGGGCCTATAAGTGCATTTTTATTAGCGTTACATGAATAGCTTTATTCAATAATGCTGAGGGAGTAGATGGCAATTTAGTATGAGAGAATTAACAAAAGGCAAAAGCTATCAACCAAGAGCAAGATACAGTAATGTCTTCTCTACTGTGCAGGTTTGTTGTGTAATGATAAAACTAAATCAAAGATGAAGAACAAATTATTCTACATAAGTCTTTATGTTCTTTACATATGCCTTTTGCTTGGCACATGTATACATAATCCCAGTCTATTCATCAGAAATAAGAGAATCCATCTCTTTATTGTGCCAGCAGCTCAAAACCTCTGGCTAACAGCTTCTCATCTAAAAAAGGTCATACTGCAGAGCTGATGTACAACGTATCAGCCAATGAGGGTGGAACAGTTTGCACTAGCACGTGTGTTACCTTGCACTTGATAGGTTCAAGTTTCCCATGATAACCTGCAGTAATATTTTGTTCTCTCTGAGAATCTTTGAAAAAGACAGAAGGGCAGCTAACTTGATAAGTGTCTTGCACATTTCTTAAGGTTACTGCCAGCTGAGGGTGTATGCATGGAATATTTGACCATGAAGCAGAAAGCTGAATTGACGAAATTATTCATATTCCTTGTTCTCCAAATAAGAAAAAAGCCCCCACTATTACAGGAGAAGAAGTACTCTGATTGTGATTGTACTAACTTAGACTTCTATTTTTTTTTCTTTTTTTTTTTTTTTTTTTTTTTTTTTTTTTTTTTTACTTGGGAGACAGGTAGCACTGGTTTATTTTAGTCAACTGTGAGGTTGTAGGGGTTATGTACACACCTGTGCAAGGAGTCACTCTGCTCTTTCCTTTTTATCAATTCCAATGCAAAACTTTCCTTCCTGTCTTCTCTTCCTGGATGATATTCAGCTCTTCTCTTCTCTTCTCTTCTCTTCTCTTCTCTTCTCTTCTCTTCTCTTCTCTTCTCTTCTCTTCTCTTCTCTTCTCTTCTCCCTTCCTTTCCCCTTTCACTCTTGCTCTCGCTCTTGCTCCCAGCAGGGAATTTCATCCTCTGCAGGAGTTCCTGGTGCCAGAACTATCTAAATATGGACTCTTCCCCAATGGAACGTGCCTGTCATGCCTGTCAGCAGAGGAGTGCACCCAACCTACTCAGCTCAGCTTCAGAGGGAAAGGAGATCTCCACAGTGTGGGAAGGTGGTTACTCTTGCTGACTCCCACACAGGGCCTCAATTAACTACCAGCAGCTTCAGGACATTAAATTTACTCACCACCTACAAGAAAAAAAGCAAAGCTGCAGTGGGCAAGACTGAGCAGTTCTTGCACGTCACAGCCAAGGAGTTTGGGTGCTGGTGCTGTTTACTTGGTAGGTGGGTACAGATCCCAGTGTTGTGCTATTCCTTGACATTTTTAGAAGAAGACCTTCCCCTCTCTTCATAAATTCCTTGATATTGTGCAGGACCAATCTCTGCCACCTCCTGTAGGCTGCTGTGGACAATAGATCCTGCTCCAGTTTTCCTCCTACTGCAGTTTTCACCTGCCCTACGCTAGGTAGTGATAACTCAAATTAATTCATCACTTTTTAAAAGGACTTTCTTTTTCCTCAGTTTGCTGCCTGGCATCTCTCCTGGAAGGCTTTTGAGGATCAGCTGCACTAACTGTGCAGCAGCTGGGCCTCTCACCAGTTCTCCAAAATACTGTACTGCAATATAAAGCAATTTACTTCACACTCACACTCTTCTGCAAAGGATGTGGGGTAATTTCCATCTATGATGGGGAAAAAAACAAAAAAAGAGATTCTGGGAAGGAAAAAGGAGCCATCATAGACTTTGCTCATCAACAGGTCTATATAAAATACCTAAACCCCAAAATTCTCTGTTCGAGCTCACGGAGAACAGACGCCTTCCACACTTGCGAGGAAGACATAATGAAGCACAAAATAAAACATGTCCTTAAACTGATGAGGTTCTTTACATGTGAGGAGTGCCCTAAGGTTCAGCCACTGAATCCACTGTAATCCAAAAAGTAATAGCTGAAATAACACAGTAGGTAAGTTAAAATGGCTTTCTGAATTAATCAGGAAGAATTATTAAAAACATTTATAAAATCAATAAGTTACAAAAAAAGTTGCAGGCATACAGTTTTAAGAAATAGAAAAGTTTATTTTTGTTGTGGTTTGTTTGTTTGTTTGTTTGTTTGTTTGTTTGTTTGTTTGTTTGTTTGTTTGTTTGTTTTTTTAATAGTCCAAATTTTTACTTGGAGAATCATATGAGAATAAAACAGATGAACTCACTAAAAAAAAAAAAGTCTTTTTATGGTCACTGCCAAGTATTTTGGTTTTTGTACTATTTTTGGCTATGGGATAGAAAATTAATTCCAGTTGTATATAGCATTGTCAACCACTTTGATTTTAACCTCTCAAAATATGAAGTGGGTTTCAAACCAGCAGCTGATATAAAACTACAATAGAAGGGAATAGGAAAAAAATCCTTAGGCATTTTTGTTTTATTTTATTAAATTTCTTTTGTATCTCTTCAGGGGAAAAAAATAATCTTCCTTTTATATCATAAACTACTGGTAAAGCTACTTAGGACAAAAATAGCCACTTCATTGCTGAGAGGAACCAGAATACATAAATGATGCTGTATTTAATTTTAAAAGTGATTATATGACCTGAATCTACCTATTTGGAGGAAAATATTTAAGGGGGATGTTATTACTGTGTCCCCATTTGATGTCTTTCCCAGAACAGCTAACAGCTTCAGAAACAAAATTCCATTTACCAAATAATTGCAAACTTTAGGGATGGTAACATTAAATAACCAAAGAGCAATTCAGGCCTTTCTAATTCAGGAAACTGAAGCTGCCTTTAAAGAATTGCTGTCTCCTATGGGGAAAAGGTAGTAATGAAATTATATCATTAGTGCAAAGATTAATACAATTTCAAGAAGATATTCTTGGTCGTCAGCTTAATATAAAGACATAGAACTGGAAAGTAATCATCTGACTCCAGAAATAAGTACTGGCCCGGTCAGGAACTATAACATGTCAGACATGGAACTGAATGACAAAGTGTTGTAGAAAGCTAAATGCAGAATCCAAAAAATCCCACTATTTTGCAGTAGATGATGGTTGCTCTCCATGGTCGGAAGAGATACACATGACAACAATCTGATGTAGAAAGAGCATTTTGAAGGGGTTTGTAAAGACCATTTCTCTCAGCTTACCAGGTAAATTTGTTTCAGTTAAAATGCTTGCAGTTTATTTTGGAGGAGTTCTCAAAATTACCACAGGAATATTCAGTCAAACGCTGGGGCAGTTACCTCCCACGCACCAGCAAATGCACGGGCACAAGTCTTGCTCATAAGCCAGCTCATCACATAATTATTGCAAAGCCTGGAGAATGTGCATTCCTGAACTTTATTCTATTGCACAGGTTAAACACTACTTGTTCATCATTATAAGGACAGGACATAGAAGGAGGATAGGGGAAAGCAGAAATTTAAGTATTTAACATATTTCAGAGAAGTCAAACAGGAAGTGATTAAAAAACAAATAATCACTTGTTTTTTAAGTAAAACTCAATATGGGTGCTGCTTCCACCTATGAAGTTAAAATAAATGGCTACATTTTTTAAAGACAAAAGTCCTTTCCCAGGGAAATGTTTTCCAACAGGTGTAGTGAGGGGTGAAAGAAAAGTTATTGGTTCTTCCTGAAAGATCAGCACTAATGAAGGCGGGTTCATGGAACATGTGAAATACTAACCGTGTGATTACTGGGGTTTTTGTGGTTATGTCTGATGAAATTTTTAATGGTTATATTTAAGGGACATTTAGGAAATGGTATGCTATATCAGAACACTTAATTATTGCTTTGCATCTTACATGTGTTGTACTTGTAGATGATTGAGTGCTATAAAACCAAATTCTCAGGAGAATTTATTTACTTTCTGATATCTTTGAACATTCCTGAAATATTTTAAAGTCTGTTTCTTTTTTTTTTCCTTAAATTTTATTTTATATGAAGAGAAATATGAGTCACTACTCTGCATTCCGAGCCAGTAAAATGTTATTTTGCTATTTTATTATGTCGCTGCTCTGCATATTGCAAAACTGTAATGCTATGTAGACTAACTTACTGTTGTTTATGACATCTTGGGCTTGCTGTTAATTCAATCAGCAGAGAGGTTGGTAAATAAGTACTTAGCAGTCTGCCCTCCTTATGGATTAACCAGCTTTATTTAAGGCAATTGAGCTGCAAAGCTGGGGGTTGTTTCTACAGACACCTGCTCTGATCAAAAGGAGACATACAAGCTAAAATTCTCAAAGCAGCCGACTTGTAGGTTTGAAATGCACAGCACTCATGAACTTTATGGGAAGTTGCACAGCTACACTATAAATTATTTTGAAAAGTGAAAGCAGAAACTTGTGCATACAATAAGATAGTGTTAGAAAAGCCCTCATATTAGATTTTTGTCTGGGCCTTTGAAGGCAAATGCAGTCTGATCTTTACCTCTAAGTCAGATTTATATTTACTTCTTACATACTCATTTTTTCCCCTGCTGTTTTTCAAATATCATCACCTGCCTTTACCCCATGCAAGAGGGGTGTATGTGTGAGACAAGATACCAGGCTGAGCCACAAAGATTGGTAACTCTGCCATTAAGAAAAAAAAAAAAAGAAAAGAAAACCAATTTTATTTGTTCTGAGTGATTTTCTCTTAGTTTCTTTGAATGTGTTAACACTGATTCTCTTGGAATGGGCTCAGGTGTTCCCTCTATTGTATTGCAACCAAACAAGCTGGTTTTGAGATGTGTAAAAGAGTCCTGCCGGGAAGAAGAGGAACATACAAAATTCAAACAAACAAACAAACAAAACCCAACCATAAAACAAAAAAGTGTTCCTAAATTATAGCATTTTGCTTTCGAGAAAGCTATCAGATGTTTCACCTAATCATCTAACAACATGCCTTCAGAACTGCGCTGGGTAACCGGTTTGAGCTGATGGTGCTGTGGAAGTCTTGAATCGAGTTTTCTTTGCTTTATTCAGCCTGAGTTGGTGCCTAAATGTCCAGAGAATCATAGAATGGTTTGGGTTGGAAGGGACCTTAAAGATCCTCCAGTTCCAACTCCCTGCCATGGATAGGGACATCTTCCACTAGACCAGGTTGGATGTTATCTAGATCTAGTTCCTTGTGTGTTATAAACAAAGATAAGAGCTGTGCAAAACTTAGTCTTCACAGCATCTATACAGAGATTTTCTGTGCTTTCATCATTTGTGCATTCTCCCCTTCCCCAGGTTTGCTTTCTGTCTGACAGTTCGGTTAGGCTACAAGTGGTAGGGGAATCACTATGGCAGACGGGAAAAAGGACCCTTTCACACCCTTAGGGGTCAACAGTGTATTCAGGGTTATAAATATAGAAAACACAGGCATCAGAGAGGGCTGAACCAAGTCTCATGAATTTCAGGAAAGAAATGGCATGGCCTCTGAGAACTTGTAGATGACTATTAATTGCTATGGGCATCCAAGAGGTAGAGAGATGATCACATTTCCCAGACCTATTAGTTCTATTTTGAATTTTTCAGCAGAGACCAGGTTGGGCTTTTCTTTTTCAAGAAAACTTTAGGTTTTTTCAGGAATAGTGTTTTTGTTGGTCGTGTGACTTTCCATCAAAAATTCCAACTTCCCATTTTTCCATCAAAGTACACCCAGATCATCTAATCTGAACAAATTTTGAGGAAAGGAAAAATAGTCCTGCGAAAAAAGCTAAAGCAAATTATTACAAAAATAGCAACTCACAAACAATTACAGGAGGAAAAATAGAGAGGTTCAGTTCATCAGAAGCTCTTCCCTGAGTAGCATAATTGTTTTAATTTCTTTGGGCTTTTTTTTTTTTTTTTTTTAATGAAAAAAACAGATGCAAACCCAAAATGAAAATGGAATTGGCTTTGAATGTAAGTGATATCTGGATGAAACTATTTTTCAGTAACATTATGGCAAAGATAATTAGCTAACCTTAATTGACAAGAATAACCCTATCTCATTTTTGCAAATAAAACATTTTACTAGGACAAATTTCCAGAATCTGCCTACATGCATGTGTTTGTACCACCTAGATAGATACATAGGCAGACAGATAATTTATTAAGGAAAGAAATTTCATTGTGTTAGGAAAAAAAGCTTTTCACCACTTAAACATCATTATCTTTACTGTGATCACATCCCCACAATATTCAGTCTTTGAAAAATACGAAGTCATATGCACTGCTTCCTGAAATCAAACAATCATCTTCAATTACAGTAAAAATTACCTTTGCAGGCCACTTGCAGTTGAAAGCCTTTTTTTTTTTTGTAATAATAAAGTTGGGGAAAAATCTTCATCTCACAGAAAATAGTTTCAAATAAAGAAGAATGGGGCAAGAAAAGGTATTTCTGGGTTGTATTTTAGATTTTCCTCCTAAACCCTAAGCCAAAGTAATTAGTGAAAAAAAAAAAGCCATAAAATAGCTAAAATTTCCAATGGAAAGACAAGTTATGTTATTTTATCATCTTTAGTGCCATTTATTTAAAATTCTTTATACGAATATTTTGAAGTAAATGGATGTAAAATGTCAGGCATCCAACTGAGACTATAAATGCTAAGCCAAATTCTGTAGTCGCACCAACCAGTTTTGGATCTTTCTGAGAAAGAAATGGTAGTTTTATATGCATTTATAGTTAATGAAAAAACAAAACAAAACATCGGTTTTGCAGACTTTTTTGTATTTCCTTGAGTAGGTCCATTAATATTGCTGTCATTTCTGATTAAAACAGCAATTCCAGCATTTTCCAGTTCTGAAGTTACCAGGGGCAAGCAGGTGAACTAGTAAGATTTCCAGTTCAGTAGAAGTTCTGCTTCTGATTAAATTGAAATTAAAATAATCCAAATTCCATTCCCATTTGAATCCAACTAAATTAAATAGTAATTCATGTTTCTTTCCAATGGAGGAAAAAAAAAAAAAAGAAGAGAAAAGTTTATTGATGAGAACTCTTTTGTACTCACCCCAGTGCAAGAGTGAGACCTCATGAGTTCTGAGAAAAAAAGTAAAGCTGAAACTGGAATTGGGCAACTCCTGATAAACAGAATGAGGAAAAGACAACAACAAATCTCAACCACTTTCTTGGCTGTGAGCGACACCTCTGAAACAAAAGTATAGTCATGATTCAGTCCAGCAAATGTCTCCTTTTCTATACATACACTGTACTCTACAATAGCATATAAAAAACTTATATGTACATTTAGACATTCTGAGGAACACTGTCGAATTTGAACTGATTTGGGCAGATGGAATAAAAAAAAAAGTTAAAATGCTATAACTTATTTGGTGACTATAGTCTTTAAAATGCTCCTGCCTGTCCTTGGAAAATAGGTCAATTTAGAAGTGGAAGCAAATAAACAGAAGAGTGAAGTTGTAGTTGGCTTTATGAACATTTCAGGGATACTTTATTACAATTGATCTAGTTTCTCATGATTTTCTCTCTAGGTGCTGTTATGCTTGAATAAGCAACCTTTAATTTCATTCTCAGGCTTTTTAGGAAGGATGCCTTCTCCTCCCACTTTGTTTTACGAATTGTAATTCCGTTATATTCTAATGCATTTAGTGATTACAGTCACTTAAAAAATCCTACATAAAACACTCACTGTACTCTTGGTGACTTAAATGACAGCAATTTACATCCAGAACGTATCTTTTTTTAGTCCTTTGAATACCTGAGACACAGTCCAAGTGCAACAGACACATAGAGAACCCAAATTAATACCTTATATTTTCATAAATTAAGAAGCCTTATTTCAGCAGATGATCCTTTTTTAAATTTTTTTTTGCTGTGGTTCCCAGCCTTCCAGACAATTTTGAATAATATCAGAAACTCAGTCCTAGACTGTGTAACTATAGTCACAGATTCTGATGGGATTTTTGATCCTATCTTTCAAAAACTCTGCTCAAATTCTTTCCACATATCTGCCAAAGAGCTGCCTGAAGGTCTGACTCCAGGCTTTGCTATTGTGCAGACTTTCAATACAATGCTGAGACAAGCTGCTATGCCCTGTTCCCCATCTCTGGCTAATGGCTCTGTTCTGTTTCATTCTTGTTTTGGAGACAGAAGCCATTAACCCTCTTAGGTGCTCAAACATTGCGCTAACAAGGACCAATAAACACTTCAGTTTTGTCACCCTGCAAGACCTAGCAGGTCAAATCATGACAGAGAAGGGTGGTAATGCTTTTTCATGCCTATACATGGCTAGAGTGAAAGAAATGCTTTGCACAGACATCCCTTATGCTATTTAATCCTCATTAGTAGGTGAAGCTGTCCCTGAAGATTCTCTAATGAAGAACAAAGTCAACATGACACCATGTAAAAGTCAATCCTCCTTTCTCTCTGCCTTATTTCGAAAAAGATGAACTTAAGAAGTATAAAGAACATTTTTCTGTGTGAAGCAAAGTAATTCTATCTCTTGGCCTCTGATTTGTTTGTCTTAAAAGCTTTTTTTTTGCTTCTTAGAAATGAAATTATTTTCTTATAAAATTATCAAAATTAAGACCGTTCATACAATTTGAAAAGCACGGGATTTATTCTTATATTGTGAAATCACTTTCATCTTACAAGTTCTCCCTGAGATGTAAGCAATGAAGGCTACCATGCCAGTTCAGTTCTGAGACTATCTTGGAAAGAGGAGAAATCAGACTCACAAAAGACGTGGTTGCTCTAGAGCCTCAACTGAAGATTTTAAAAGCTGCAGCTCTTTCTGTGAGGCATCAGAGTCTGATGTTGCATAGTTTTTAAGCAGTACAATACTCTCTCTCTCATTTAAAATGTCATTTTCAGGGCTCAAGTTAAAGAACACCACAATGTCTAGACAGTGGGTATGTGTCCCAGAAAAATGCATTTTGGCAGAGGAAAACTCATTGTTTTTACATGCTGATGAAAGAGCTGTGAAAAGTGGTTGCAACCTCTTAGAGTTTATAAGGCTCTCAGGCATGGAATTCCCCAAATCAAATTTTGAAAACCACTATGCTAGATCCAGAGAATAAAAAGAATACAAAAAATCTCTGCGTGCGTGTGTTCAGAGCACAATGACTGAACCACTTCTTTAGAAGGTAAGGGAATTGAATTATAAACAACCCATTGGGTCCAACTCTGACCACCAGGGTTAGAAATGCCCGCCTTGAAATAACCTTCTTTCAGTGAAGGTAAAAGCATAAGATTTACGAAGTGAATAATTAAAAAAAGGAGCTTCAACCTGAAGGTCAAAAATGGAAGAATTTAATGGCTTGGGCTTTAGTCGGAGACTAGTCTGCTGTTATGGTGAATAACAAAACCGTTGTTCTGAAGAACCATACACAATGAAATGGGATCTTCCTGAAGCAGAGGAAACAAGTCAGCTGTCATTTAAAAACAAAAACTGTATAAAGAAATGTCCTTCAGTGCCAACTGTCCAACAAGAAAGGAAAAAATGAATGCAGGAGGAACATGCAATACTAAATCTGTGCTGTTCTCTTTGCACTGCAGGGACAGAAGCTGCTGCTGGCTGCTCTGTTCTACAAGCCTCAGAAAGAGCAAGTGATCTTGAGTGGGGGAATGGAACATATTTATATGGTTTTCTCCTTTAAAAATGTTAAAGATGAGGGTGGGTAGTATGTGTACAGACTAGATATGTGGCAATATGATACCTGTATGGGTGATTGCAAACAGTCACTGAGGCAACAAGAACAGACCTCTTACCAAGAAATCTCAGAAGAAGGGGTTGCAGCCTCTTTTACTGAACTGAGTCAGCCTCGAATCAATGTGATTGATAAGAGCTTTGGATAGAGCCATATTTTCCATGTTGCAGAGCTAGTTTTATTATATCTTTGTAGCTCTGCATTGTACTACATATGTGCTGATACCAACATAGATTAAAAGAAAATAGGTTGTGCTCTGGTGAGCCTCCCAAAATGGGTTAATTCGATGTTACACGTTCTTTACTTGCAACTATTTTGAAGAGCTCCAAAAAAAGACTTTGCTGCATTTATTCAGTACTCCTACAACTGTTGTGCTTGGCTGCAGTGCACTCATATAATGGCTTTTTAAGAGCCATAGCATAAGCAATAACTCAGACAAGACAACAAGGGAAACAGTCAAACCAACACATTAAGGAAGCTATTCCAAATTTAGAGGTACATTCTTATTGCTAAGGGAACACAAATCTGGTGGACATTAAGACCCATTGGGTTCTGGTTGAACCTTCTCATTGCTTGGGAGGTTCCCTCAATAATCCCTGTCACAGGGTTAACCTCGGCTGACTTCCAGGTGCCCACTAAATTGTTCTCTCACTCCCACTCATCAGCAGGACCAGGGGACAAAACAAGAGCAAAAATCCTGTGGGTCAGTATAAGAACAGGGAAATCACCCATCAAATACTGTCATGGTCAAAATAGTCTTGGGAAAGATTAATTCAATTGATGATGGGTCTATGACAGGTCTGTCAGAGCTGACTGAAACTGATTCTGATATTGGGGGCAGCTCCTGGTGTCTTCTCACAAAAGTCACACATGTAGCCCTACACAAGCAAAACCTTGTCAAAAAACCCAATAAAGTCTTTCAACCTGTGATCTGAGACCATGATACCCTGTTATCTCCTGACTGGGTCAGTTAGTGTGTCAAGGTATGACTCATTATTTTTCTCCATTTCTTTGCTTTTATGTTGAATAAACAATAATCAGATACATTTACAGATCATTACTTCCATTCAAAGAATCATAAAATTATCAAAATGAAAAAGGACTTCTGGAGATTCTCCAGTCTAATCCCCTGTTCAAAGCAGTGCCAATTAGAAAAGGTTGTTTGTGACAATGTACAGTCTGGCTTTGAATATATAAGGGATGTAAGGCTCTACAACCTCTCTTGGCTGAACAGCTCTAGTGTTCAGCCATCCTCACAGTAAAAATATGTTTTCTTATATAACTTACTGTATTTCATTTTTCCCATTGCCTGTTATCCTTTCACTGAGAGGAATTGGGTTTCAAAGCACTCTTTTCAGATCATACTAATCCAGTTCTGGTGGAGATTCCTCAATGCTCCTGCACTGCAGGGCTATTTCTCTTCCTTGTTCTGTTTTTCTGCCTTCCCATTCTTTAATTATGAGGTTGTCACAGAGGGTGTCATGCACTTCACTCGTAACAGAGAAGCAACAATACACTTTACTGATATAAACCAGTGAGTTAACAAATTCAATAGTAAGTGCCACATTGGTTTAACCAGATTTGATGTCAAGGTACACTTGATTATTTACTGTGCAGAGGATGGGGTCTGATCAGGCTGTCAGGGAGACCCTCCCACTGAGATTCCAGAAGGATCCCCTTGCTTTCTGAACTCCTTCCTTGAGAGGAGTCCAGGTGCAGCAAGGAATCTCTCAACCTCGAGGAGAAACCCAGAGAGATGTCACTACAGAAGGGGAAGTCCTGGTGTGCAGCCCTGCAGGAGAGCTCAGTAGGCTCTGGGCTATCCACAGTTTAGAATGTAAGGTGATTGACATAAAGTATTTGCACTCCAGAAAGTCATCCAGGTCACCATTCCAGACAGCCCTTGGCTACCATGTCACTCTCTGTCCCTCAAAACCCACAGTAAGCTTGATGCAGCCACCACAGTCCCCGCTGGTGGTTATGGTGGTTATGGATGCAGCCGCCACAGTCGCCAGCTGGTGGGGGGAGCACACACCACCGCAGAGATGAGGGGAGTTCTCCCTCCATTCAATTTGTTCAGGACCAATTACACCTCTAAAAGATCATCCAGCTATCTTTGGCAGGTCAACTGAAAGTTCTTGAGTTTGCTTTTGGAGTTAACTATTGGGTAAAATTTTATCACCTATGTTACATAGGTGAGGTTGGATGATTACCATAAGGGTCTTTAGCCATTGAATCTATGATTCTTTTTTTCTTTCTTAGTCTTGTATTCTTTTCTCTCCCACTCTTGCATACTTACCTGTTCTGTGGAACCTGATGCAGCACAGAATTATTTGGCTGTTATCCTTTTCTCTAACATTTCTCTGTGTTTTAATATTGTACAGCAGAATCAGCTTTTCTCATTTATCTCAGTAGGAGACTAGAGAGGCACAATAGAAACTGCATCGTGAGAGGAGGAAGCAGGGAGGGGCAGTACGGCAAAACTCATAGAAGCTGTTATTTTAGTTTGACTACTAATTAGCAAAACAATTTGCAAAAGCAAACCTGCGATATATGTCACACACTGGCTCTGTCTACCTCCAGATACTGATGAGGTGCTTGATTCATTGTGCTTTTTTCCTCTCCTTTTCTTTCCCTTCCTGCTGTGTGAGCACCAGCTCATCAGACCCTGTGGCCATTAAAATATTTCCTTGGGGAGAGTGGAGCCATAATCTGGATTCTGACCATATACATACACTACTCTTCTGGGGATATTTATGTATACCAGGTGTCAGAAGACTGTTCAGCACTTCAGTTGTATTTGATTCAACAGTGTCTGGATTGCTGACCTTCATGAGTTCTGTCCATATGTCTTTTTGACTGGAGGGCTCAGGCCAAAGAATCCTCTCTTCTGCAGCCTGACTACATAGAACGCACTCCTTGCTTACTGGCAACCTTAGGCAGACACAGGAATCAACCTGTGTCAACCAGTTTACAGCACAGACAACCCTGGGGAATTGTCAGAGCTCAAGGATGTCAATGAAAGGATCCTTGGATTTTCTGCTTCTTTAGTCAGATTGATAAAGGCCTAGGGAATAAATGCTAAACCCACTGGGACAGGCACAGCTATCTGTGCTGCACTCGAGTAACACCCAAGCACAATCTCTGTGTATACAGCACCTTGTGGGCCTGGTTGATAGTTTGAAATATTCTACAATGGATAACGCGCTTTTCAAAGACAAAATTCTAATTTTGCTGGTTTATCCTCCCTTCCCTCCCCCTACTCCCATTAGGAAATCATTCAATATATCAGAATCTGCATGATCCATTCCTAGATTTACCTTAAATTCCCTGGCCAGGAAGTGAAAGCCTACATCATAAATACAGAACAATTTCTATCACAAAAATGCTGCAATGGTAAAAAAAAAAAAAAA
>VZTG01008002.1:599815-614702 GCA_013397845.1 Melanocharis versteri
AATAGGAAATATCAGTCTGAGAAAACAACCACCATGTTGAGATTTTTCCACACAGTTCCAATTAAAATAAGGAAAAACTTTGTTCTGGATTCTTCTCTTTCCTAAAGTAAAATCTGCAATTTAGGCAAGAGACCCTCATCATCACTTGGATTTTGTCATTTTCAATACTAATTTGAGATTTCTTTTCCACTTTTTTTTGCTTCTTAGTTGTTGCAAGTCTTTACAACCCTCTCAGTCTGTCTTGCTTTATCAATAGATTGGGTTCAAGGCAGATGAAACCTGTTGATTGCTAGGCCAGCCTCAGGTCCTTTCTTGCTAACTTATTTTGCTAGGTGGGTCCTGGGATCTTCAACACTTGGCACTGAGCCTGTAAAACACATTTATAACTTATGGGGTGTGTATGGTGTGTGAGTCTTACCTGCACTGACAACCCACTTAATCTAGGCAAATAATGCCAGTATCTTTATTTCACTGTTCTCTTCCAGATGGTTTTGGGTAAACACCACAGTACTGCTGTTCCTGGCACCATGAAAGGCCACATCAGGGCCTTCCCCAGGATTGCCTTGCTGATGAACATTCTTGAAAAAAGACACTTCTGAACTCCAACAACAATGAACCTTCTTTATGAGGTGTGCATGAAACCTCCACTTAAAGAATAAGCACTGATAAGAAGGAAAGAATCCCCCAGCTATTTCCTCAGTCACATGTTACCAATACCCCTTCTAGTTCCTCTGCCACTTCCTATCCATGAAAATAAGTCTTTGTCCTGGCTGTGTCCTTGGATATTTATCAACAACCAAATTATGATAACTATTCCTCTATAAAATTCCTAAGTTTCTTGGACCAGTCCTTAAGACACAAAGCTTCCCAAGTCACCAGATTTGTAGTCTCTAATGTCAGCACATTAAAACATAAGCGATACTTTTATATGATTACTCCAAATACCAAGTAATTGTTGAGAATAATTAAAATGCAAATCCAGTCACTGATAGAACTTCATAATAGAGTCACGCTACCAAACATATGCACATAAACACACTCATTTGCATGTATATGCACAGAAAACCTCATATGCAAATAAGGGGTCCAAAGCATCTGTCCATCTTTATGTTTCCGAGAAACTGATTTCATGTGAGCCAAAACTGCATTCAAATCAAAGGCCTTGGGACAAAGACCACCAAAAAAGGTAATAGGAGGCAAAAATCACCACTTGCCAAAATTCCTAGTCTCAAAGAAAGCAATGTGTGGCAGCAGAGACAAAGAGAAGAGATGATGAACCAGTGCAAAGTGTAAATTCATTTATAATAAACATGTAGTGTTCATTTCTATCAATAAAGAAGTGTACAGAGATAAAAAATAATCTCTGAGATTTCAAATAAATTCTCTTTCTATGATGAACTTGCTTTTGTAAATAGTATTAATCATATTCATACTTTCTTTAATTTTCAAGGAAGACATTTATTTCAGAGTCTTGAGTCTCCTATCTTTATTCTCATAAAGAATTGTAATTATCTTCACAGGTGTCTTGCCTTCATTGGATGAGTCCTGGAACCTCATTGGAATCCTGGCAAACACTTATGAGGGTAGATTCACTCTTTTTGGTTTTTTATGTTTTTGTTAAATGCTCAGCCAGGGCAGCTGTTTCTCATCCAGCTAAAGTTCTACATCACAGCAGCACTACAGTCAGAGTAAACTTCCAAAAAATATGAGTAGCAGAGGCAGGAAAGAGTTTCTACATTGTGAAGAAGTAAATGCAAGATAAAAATGAGAGATTGCTCCACGGAAACAAATATCTAAATGTGCAGGCTGTTTGAAGGGAGATAGAGCACCTATAAACAATGGTGCAATTCAGCTGAAAAGCTTTGATGGAAATAATGCCCCGAGTGTTGCTCATAGCACTATATTTGAAGCTGTCTGCTCATAAAACAGTTATGAAAGGTAATTAGCACTTCAATTAATGGTCTATCATTGTTCTGTAATGCTTACACATAAACTATCACTCTTTTCTCTCTTTCATAATTGCCCAATTATAGGTATTTAGAAGCTGTAACATTTGAAATGCAGTAGAATCTGTGTAAAATATGCTCAATATCCATCTCGGGTTTGCTTCCAAATTACTATTTTGGTGCTTCCCATTCAGTTTTATTTTATAAATTCAAGTTCTGCTTCAACTTCATGGACTCAAACCATCTGGAGAACTGGACTAAGAGCCAGGCATAATTTCAACAATACATCCTTATTGCAGGTTCACTTCAAGCACACTGTGAGTCAGTGTTTTGTGTTACTGATGGCCATGCTGCCAGAATCAGTCACATACCACGATCTCTATAAGATCCATGACACACTTCATTCCACTAAAGGGAGGATGACATTGTCTTAGAAGAAGTAGGTAATCTAGCTGTGTTCCTGTGAAGCTGAATGCACCGTCACTTGCCAGGGTTGACAACCTTTTTTGCCTTCAACAGCACTTTTGCAGCTGACTTCCTCTTTTTTACACAGAGACCCTCATGCTATTACTGCCACCAGGTCATGACATCTCATCCTGGTCAAGCTACACACAAAATGCTCACGAGCCACAATTCAATTGCCCATGAAACATACCATCTCTTTTTCTTTACTGTCAGTTCTACTGCAAGTGGTTTATAAGTCTGAAAGAGACTTGTTCAGATTCAGGATGTGCTACCTTTATTTACGCTGAATAATCAGCTAGGTCTTCCCTTTTTCTCTCAGTGGTTCAAGTGTTGTCTCAGCAGTATTGCAAAGTGCATATTTATTTCTGAAAATATACATCACAAAAGAAAAACTGTAGAGTACACTCTTGATGCCTTTTCTGTGTCTTTGTCAGAAATGGAATGTTCTCTATGAATCCCAGAGGATGGGGGAAATGGGAAAGTTTTGCAAGGAGTGGATAGCCAGCGTAGACAAAAATTAAAATATCTACACTATACAATATTACACTATCACAATACATCACACTATGCTAGTGCAGGTGTCTCTGGTCCTGATCTGTACTGTTGGATAAATTTGGTTTGGAGAGGTGACATCACATCAGGTGTTATGGTAATTTCTCAAGCTTTACAAAACAAAAGGCTTTGCTCTCTCAGTGGGGATTTGTTATCTCAGCAAGTTTAGGCAAAGGTGCCGCTCATTTGGCTGCTGAGGGTTTCATAATATTGCTAATGGGGAACATCTGTTTCTAAGTTGTGCTTTGGAAGGGGTCTAGAGTTCGGCATACACATGGATTGCTCCCTCCCGTTCAGGGACTGCAGGCAGCCACAGCGTGTGGGGTTACTTTGGGACTCAGAGGTTGTCTTAGGTAGCACTTAAGATGATGGGTTTATGGCCTCAGCGCCCAGAAAACCACTGTGGAAATCAACAACTAATTGTAAACCGTGTTTGGTTGGTGTGCTGCAGGCACCCTGTCAGGTTTAAGTGGCTTTCTGCAATAGATGAAAGAACTCCTGGATTAGAAGCTTTTGTCAGAGATAATTCCCTGTGTTTTGGGATTTGTGTTGAGGCATATATTGGCCATTAGGATATGAAAAGTTATTTGTTGTGGCAAGCAAGAATTCCCCCCATTCCCCTCAGTGCACAAGTGTTTAGGAGGGTTAGACAGGTCATAGGGGCTACTCATAAAACAGAATGTTCCATGTTATCAAGATCATAAAAGAAATTAATTGTTTCTCCCCTGTGACCTTCCTAAGAGCCTTCCGAAATACTACAGATATTGCTGTAAAAGGTACTGGTAGTAAGTAATTTTAGGAAAATATGAATGGTTAAACATGTCTATGGAAGGACTCCACCAAATGACTTAAAGTTGAGATCAGCCAGGTGTTCTGCTTCATGTTCTGAAACTTCATTTCTCAATAGACTGGCTCCTCAGTGCATGCAAAGGATAAGATTTTAATTGATTTATCATAGGTACTTACAATTTAAGCTTTCACTGTAAGCAAATTCCATGGGCAAATTCCTTAATGAGGTTACAGAAATATTTTTAAAATAATAATTGCCTCCTGTAACAGATGCTTAAAGAAAGCAAGGTGACTTCGGAGCAACTTCATTCCATCTCTTAAGTACAAAGTCAGCAGCACTAGTTTAGATCAGCCCTTAGGCTGGCATTCTTAGGCAAAGCAGCATATGTCCTTCCAGCATGGCAAAGCCTGTGTTAACTCCTTTTTGTTATGTCTCCTGTCCACGTGCTCCTGACCAGAAACCGGACAGATTTTTGTCAATTTCTAATGGTCTGATTTATCCAGCTGTGTGGTATAATGCTTCCTTCAGTGACATAATCCCTCCATACAAATATGCAGAGAAGTTTTGTTTTCACGAAACAAAATAATTCACAAACCTTGAAAATAAAAAAAAAAAAAGCCAACTGAAAGAACCTCCTTCTAAACAATGTTTTGAAATTCTGTTTTCTTCCTTCCTTGCATTCTAACTTCAGATAAAATGTTTTTTCCTGTAGTCTTTGAATTTATTTCTCAATCTTTGTGCTATGGTTTACATTATGCATTTTAGCAGTTTGTCTCTGCTATAAATAAGTGTTATAATTGTGAATACAATTAGATTTGTTCCACATAATTGCATATAAATGTAATTCTAAGGCGTGTTTAGAACTCAGTTCCTTATTGATGGATTAGAAGCAAAGTCTGTTTAGAAATGGTGCTTTTCTCTGAGGTAATGCTATTCATGAATCCTACTTCCCCCTTATTTTTGCTACAGTTTCTGCCCAGCATTTTGCTAAAACTGGGAGCATTGGCAAGTGGCTGCCTTGGCAACTGATAGCAAATTAACTTTTAGTTAGCCTACAAGGCATATTTATTCTGGGCCTTTCAACTTTAAATGAAAGCATGGATCATCTGAAATGTGTTTCTTGGAAATGGAAGAATAAACAGCTGTTTCATGCTCCTTCTTTTAAATCTCTGAGAGTTGGAGCTCTGGTCCTAGGCAGCTTTAAATAACATTTAAAGATGGAGCAAATAGCAGCCTGCAACTCTACTGTGGTTCCTGTGCAGAGCTGATCTAAGATGTTGGATGTTTAAATGAGCTGACAGCCTTTTAACTCAGTGGTATGAATTTTGTTTTTTTTTCTACTTCATAAAAATGATACGTGAAAGTTATCCTTGGGTTGTTTTCTTCTTCCCTTTGTTTTTATAGTATTGTAGGTGATTCATTATAAGCCAGAATTTTTTTCTTGTGCAAAGGGTGACAGTTACTGTTTTCTTTAACAATGAGCAAGAGCTTAACTTTTAGAAATGTAAGGTATGCCTGTGGAAAAGCAAATCTTGTGTGGGTAGGGAATGACTTGTGAACTAAATGGTTAATGGTATGATGAAGGTTAAATTAAGGAGGCTGAAAAATTAAATATGCTGCTAGCTTTGGATTTATGTTCTCTCCCTAAAAGCAGTCCTGCCTATACAGCAAAATTTTAACTTTCATGGTTTTATCTATTTATCCTGTCACAGAGGAACATTCAAGAGAGCACATAGGAGAGCAGCCCAGAGCTCGATGAAAGTAAAATATTTCACACCTGTTGGGCTTGTTATGGCTTCACTTAGTTGGACGCTTACTGAAGACTGTGATGTGTATTTTGGAAAAAAGTACCAAGAAATCTTCTCTGTTCAATGATTCATGGGTACCTGACCTCTGCCAGCAATTTTCAGAGTGATACTCTAAGATAAAATGAGACTTGCATCCCTTTTGAGCCTCTTGTTCAACCTGGACCATAGTAAAGGCATATTTGGGCAAATTTTCGAGGACTTACAGGTCGAACTGAAAAGCCCGGTGTGTATAAAACTTGTCTGAGGAAGACTGACATTTCATTATTGTCTACTCAATGTTTAATACATTGAAAGCTAATTTTAAAACATAATCAGAAATCTCTGTAATGCTTCATAATTGATTCATATTCTTTTTGGACATATTAACTTGAAGAAGCTCTTGCTTACCTCTTTATCACCCATATGCTTAACATTTTTTGTTTCTAACTATTCAGTAGTCTAGTTCTGGGTAAGCTTGGGAAGCAAGCCATCAATAAGACATTTTTTCCGGCTTTTCTAATGTGTTGAGATGTGAAAATGAGTGTGAGACTGTTGCAGAAACTAAATATCTCACTCTCTAGAAATAAGTCTAGTTTCTTATTTATTTGCATTTTAACACAAATCATCTACACAAGTGATGCATTTAGAAAAGAAATTGAGCTTGTGGAGAGTCCTTGTTTCAGGAGTGATTGGTTTAGACATTCTGAAATTTATAGATAATGTGTCTCTGTGTTAGCTCAGCAAAGACAGAGGGCAAAGAGCTTTTGTGTTGGATATGAAGGAAGATTTAAGATTTCACCTGAAATCATAAGACCTATTTCAGATAAATATTAGGATGACTTGTTTTTTGTTTGTTTGTTTGTTTTTTTGTTGTTGTTGGGTTTTGGTTTGGTTTTTTTTTTTTTCCTTTGCCAAGGAAAATTTCTCCCTAAGCAATATTTTGACTTCTTAGCATTTATTTGCTCTAGCCCTTATTTATTGGAGACACAGACAGGTTACAGTGTTGCATGCAGGGCTGTTTTTGAAAGAAGAATCTGAGGGAAGACTCAAGGGCTGATTTGACTGTGTCTTTTTCAAGGGTCAGACAATTCCAGGGCATGCCATGAAATATAACAACATGGAGTAAGTGTCTGTGTGTGGCCTCAGGATGGAGGAGAACCAGCCCTTATTTGACATTCATACCATGTTCATTGATGCAGTCTGGGAGTATCACACAAGAACATGAAATTGCTTGTCTTCTGTTTTCTGTTCCTTATCTTAACTGTATTTTTCACTCAGTGGTGCACAATTATCTGACCACTGTGAAGTAATACAACGACAGTGTTGGTCACCAGTAATTAAATTTCTGCACAATTGTTACTGAATACAAATGGACTTTTTCTTTTCAATTAATCTTTTTTTCCTGAAAAGCTCATCTTTAATAAAATCAAAACCATTAATACAAGAATATTCTGTCTTTAATAATATTAAATGGAAAAAAAGTTTCATGTTGACTTCTTGTATCATCGCCCACAATAAAGAACACTTTTTCATTATTATGAACATGTTTTCCTTTATTTGTGGCTGTATATTACAGTATAAAGTAATGTGTTCAAAATAAAATTCTGTAGCTGTGTAGAGATTCAATGTCAAGCTCAGAACTGAAATTCTGATTTATTTTGTCTCATTTTGTTATGATCAAGCCCAATAAAAATAATTGTAAATTAACAAAAATATCTCAATTATATCTCATGTTAGTATTATATAGAGTACAATCTAATATGTTTGGTGTTCATCTTCTTTTTTATCAATTTAATCTTCCAGGTAACTGGAAGAAGCCTCACATGTTTAGGGCCTGGTCCTTCTGGAAGATTTCAACTCCTCTAGTATCTGTTTGTAGACCAAAACAGCAGAGCCCAACAGACTTTTCCTGGAGAATGAAATCTTCTTGGCACAGACAATAGAGGGAAGAAACACTGCCTGACCTCATACTTGTGAGCAATGGCCATAACATGGTTGAGTTCAGTGTCTGGAGAGGAAGAAACTGGTCAAAAAAAAAAATCTCAAAAATCAGGACCATGGTCCTGGACTTTAGGAAAGCAGACTGTGGCCATTGTAGAGTTCTGCTTGGAAAAATCCCATCAAAAACAGCCCTGAAGAGAAGCAGGTCCAGGAGAGTTGGTTGATTTTCAAGCATCCCCACCAGACTCAAGATTGGAGAAGAAGATTGTGAAAAACAGAAAATCAATCAAATGTGGCAGGAAGCCTGCATGGGTGAACAAGCATCTCCCAGAAAACTCAAACAATAAATGGGAGCGTGCAAGTAGCAGAAGCAGGGAACTACCCAAAAGCAAAATAGAGAGACTATCCAAGGATGATGTAGGGGTGGGATTAGGAAAGCCAAAACACACCTGGAGCTGAATCTGATGGGGAGAGTTAAAGGAAGCAAGAAGTAGCATGGGTTGCTCAAAGAGGCCGTGGAGTCTTTATCCTTTGAGATATTAAAAACACAAGCAAATGCTGCTCTGAGAAACCTGCACCAGCAGATCCTTCTTTGGGCATGTGAGTTAAACCACATGAATTCCAGAGGTGCCTTCCAGCCTCAGCCCTTTGGTGATTCTGTGAAATAGCAGAAAGACACTTTTTCACGGTGATTCCAATTCCAAAGCTGGTTTATTTCATGTTCCTCTTTCATTTTCTTCATCTTCCAGCATAAAGCCTAGCTCTAGACATGAAATTCTCCCTACCAAGAAATCCTTTCACCTCTCCAGGGATCTTGAATCTAATCCATAACACCCATTCACGGGCACATCAGATTCCAGAGTTAACTTAAAGAATTATTCCTTAGCTTCCAAACTCTATTCCAGCTTTAGTTTTATTTCAGAACTTTCTATTTAACATTAAGGGAATTATTTTATCCATCCTACTTAGTTTATCTTTCTTCTCTTTTTATCTGTTGCATTTCTTTTGAGAAAGAAGGAAAATAATCTGGCAAATCAGTCATCAGATGTTGAAGGAATGTTGAAACATCACAAGTTTCACCATGTGGATCAGTTCCAGGTTAAATAACATGTCTTCGATAGGTTTTCACCAGCTTGAGATAATATTTCCCATTCTATATTGATATATAGTATTCAGATCCTAATAGTAAAAGTCATAAATTCATATTTATCTTAGAATCAAAGAACCAAGGGCTGGTTTGGATTGGAAGGGACCTCCTAGATCATTCAGTTCCAATCTCCCTGCCTGGGCAGGGATGCCTTTTACTAGACCAGGTTGCTCAAAGCCCTGTCCAGCCTGGCCTTGAACACTTCCAGGAATGGGGCATCCACGGCTTCTCCGGGCAACCTGTGCCAGTGCCTCACCACCCTCACTGTAAAGAATTCCTCGTATCTAATCTAAACCTAGTATCCTTCAGTGTAAAGCCTTTCACCCTTGTCTTATCACTCCATGCCTTTGTAAAAAGTCCCTCTCCAGCTTTCTTGTAGTCCTTTTACTAACTGAAGGTGTTATAAGACCTCCCTGGAGCCTTCTCTATTCCAGGCTGAAAACCCCCAACTCTCAGATTGTCACAGGAGAGCTTCTCCAGCCCTCTGACCATCTCTGAGTCCCTCCTCTGGACTCACTCCAACATTTCCATGTCCTTCCTGTGCTGGGGACCCCAGAGCTGGATGCAGCACTGCAGGTGGGGTCTCACCAGAGCAGAGCAGAGGGGCAGAATCCCCTCCCTCACCTGCTGCCCACAGGGCTTTGGATGCAGCTCAGGACACGTTTGACTTTCTGGGTTGCAAGTGCACATTGCTGGGTCATGTTGAGCTTCTCATCAACCAACACCCACAAGTCCTTCTCCCTGGGACTGCTCTCAATCCATTTTCCTCCCAGCCTGCACTTGTGTTCAACATTGCCCCACATCATTGCAGAAGTTCAGGCAAATGTGCTTAAGAGTGGTATTATTCATGTTGCATCCTCTGTAAATACCTCAGAAAAGTTCTTAAAAAAAAAAAAAAAAAAAAAACCAAAAAAAAAGAGAAAAGCATCTTAAGGAAAGTGTTTTAGAACTACCTTAATATCACAGTTTTAAAGCTGTTACAAAACTGTCCTCCTGGAATATCATGTACCAACTCACTTATCCAAGATTTACTGTCATCTAAGATATTAAATTTTTGAATAAATCCTTTCATCTGGGGCTTTCTTCTCTCGAGATCCAGTGGCTCATGCATTTCATGCCAGTCAGATGTTTATCTGATTATCAAATAACATTCTTTTTGTTTCTGTGATTTGTTGAAGAAGAGAAAAAGGTAAAGGAAAAAGGGAAAGGGAAAGGTAAAGGCAAGAGGAAAGGGGACTGAAAAGGGAAAGCCAAAATGGAAGGGAGAAGCAAAGGGAAAAGGAAAAAAGAAGGTAAAGGTAGGAAAGAGATTGAAAGGAAATGGAAGTGAAGGTGAAGGGGGAGTGGAAGGGGAAGGGAAAAAGGAAGGCAAGGCCAGGCTTTAGAGTAACACCTGAAACAAAACGTTATCTTGACACTCTGACTTGCTGCTTCTCATCCCAGAGCTTCTTGTTATCTAGATCCAGAGGAAATTGAAAAGTGCCTGTTTACTTTTGTAGGATTTCAATAAATCTTTGCATTGATTTTTTATTCTTTGTCTGCGTCTCCTCTTTTATCATCACCATAAATATGTAGCCACTGATGAACACTTTCTAATTTCAATAACTGTATTACATCTTGTTTTCTTTCTCCTGACAGCTCTAAGAATGATTTTCAAAATCTACACAAAATCTGCACAAGTCTCCTTCACTGTTTTATCAGGAAGGTATTTTATTTTGCGGGGTCCAAATAACCAAATAACTAGTCTGTAAGTACATAACAATTACAGATTATAGACTAATTAGAGAGTTATTTATGCCTGAAGATTATGTACTAATTATACATGATGTTATTATGGAAAAACTGGTAAGTGTTAAAGAAGCAACTACTATAAAATTATAAGTAGATGCCATTTTATTTTATGATTATTTGCACCATATGAAACAGCAAGTTGCCAAAAAATAAGCCCAGGCTGGTCTGTTGCATCACAGACTTTTTAGTAACATACATTCTCCAAACAAACCAAGAACCATTTTGCAATTGTTCTGCAAAGGCACAGGCATCTGAGCATCTTCCAGTGGCATTAAGTGCCACAACTCATTTGTGTGAGGTTTGTTTCACTCTAATCTTATCCCAAGGAAAAATAAGTTTGTGTAGCCTCTTTTTTCCTTTTCCTTTTCCTTTTCCTTTTCCTTTTCCTTTTCCTTTTCCTTTTCCTTTTCCTTTTCCTTTTCCTTTTCCTTTTCCCTTGCCTTGCCTTCTTTTTCCTTTCCTTTTTAAAGATGCCCTCTGGTTTATTTGCTCTCAGAGACAGGAGTTTTGCTCTTTCAGCTGGGAATGGGAGTAGTGATGCTTGCGACAGGCTCAGGACCCTGCTGGAGTTCATTTCGTAGCCTGAGGACCAGCCAAGCAAGGGACTGTTTCATTCACAAGTGACTGACGGTGTTGTGTGCCTGAGGAGAGTCAGAGCCAGCTATGGATTTCATTTGCAAGGTTTAAGTGTCTCTCAAAGGAGCCAGACAGTCATCTATTGAGAACATCTTGAAGAATCAAAAGTCAGCAAAAAGGTTTAATACATTAAATTGTATTGAAGAAGACATTTTGTTTTAATTAAGTATGTCTCCTTAAATTGAAAAGTCTAATTCCAGTGGGATAATGAATAAATTACTTTATCATTTCAGTGCTAAGCCAAAAACAATAAACCAAAAAGTTCATGCCATCCAAAACTAAGGTGCATGTGTGCATGCATCAGTGTTTGTTTTCCTGCCAAACCTGTGATATTTGAACGAGGGAAAATATTTTGTATAGCTGAAAGCGCTGTAGTTCATAGAAAAATATTGGTAATAAAAATCAGGAGAAGAAAAAGTGAACTCTAATGTGCTAGTCATGGTCCATGGTGTTCTTCTTAAGATACTTTAATATCAAAGTGAGAAATCCAGTCCTCTAGTCATTTTTTTCTGGGAGTGAAGTCAACCTCATGATCTCAAGTGACAATGAAGTTGCATAAGTTTCTAACTCAATTAGGATTTAAATATTTAATAGCAAATGGGACAGAGTCATTAGGAGAGACTGAGGGACACACAGACACTTGGGAAGGTTTTATGAGGACATCAGAAAGATTTTTTCAAGCACTTCTGGGGGCTCAGACAGAGGACTTGCATAGTGCTGTTCCCAGTAGGCCCAAACCCATAAACTGGAGAGGTTTAAGGAAAGTTCTTGGTCTTTCCTGTCAGAGCTATTCTGCTTTGCGTGTCTGTTTTACTGTCCATTCTGCAGTGCCTAGTGGTGGTTAAAACACCGTCTTGAGGGACAAACTTCCCAGATCCCAGTCCCTTTTCAGTCAATATTTCATGCAAAGAGCACAGTTTCAAGAGGATGAACAGGAAATATTAAAAAAAAAAAGAAAGCAGAATGGTTGGAGCTCTCTCCTTATGAGTAATGGTAGAAGAGCTCCAAACCATTCAGGGATAATTAGGACTGGTCCTACACGGGATATTCAGTCACCAGATAAAAGAGAAACAGAGTCTGCTCCATTTTTTTGTGAATTCAACTGGGAACTATGTTTTTGCGCTCACACCAAACCCTGGTTGAAATTATTCTGTGAATTAAGGTCAAATTATCAAAGTCATTTTAACATGTCTATGACACCATTGTTGGTGAAAAATTTATGCTCTGGAAAAAAAAAAAAAAAGTGTTCAGATCTATATTTAGCAGATCTTATATTCTAACTGCTTTAAAAGCTTTCTTTTTCCTTAACTCAAAAGAGATAGGGGAAATAGTGCTCCCTTACTGTAAAGGGAATCTTTCTCTTGATTACTCTTTTTGTCACATTTAAGATGGTAAAAATACTTTATGTTATTCATCCTATGGGCAAATGGATCAGTGTCTTTTGCATTACATAGTAATTATCTCTGGAGTTTGTCATTGAAAAAAATGGGTTATTTTCAAAAAGCATTCAGTAAGTTTTATTGTTGCTGCACTTTGGTATTCCATATGAAGCAGTTTAAAAAGCTGTATTTCTTGGATCAGCAACCAACTACAGCTCCTGTTAGAGTCAGTGAGGGTAGTGGTGAGTTAACCCACATTATTGGGTGGTCTTAGAAATATTAACCGTATGGGCCAGGTAATTAGACAGTGCAAATAATTACAAAGGATCTGTTTCAATTTAGACCAGTTGAGGGTCTAATGTGAGGAGATTTTTCACCTAAGTGAAGTCCTCAAGCGACGTTCACCCTTTTGAGCAAGTTCCTTCTCCTTATGCCTTGAAGGCTGTGATGCCTAGAAAAACAGATAACACATTAATATCAGCAGATATATTTTAAGAAATTACAGTGGTTTTTCTTGACACTGTTATTACAGTAAAATTGCTCTAACATAAGGCCATGTTTATAGAGGCAGAGGTGCTTAGTATTATTTCCACAAGCAATTCATAAGGTTCAGAGAGGGTCTCAGGAGAACTAGTTATTTTTATTGTGTTTGATGCATGTAGTAACATTTCCTTTTCGAGTATTTTAGACTTCTTACTGAAACCCAGAAGTGGTGTTCAGCATTATTAAAAAAAGAAACAAAACAAAACAAAACCAGAGACTCTATTTACCTCATTTGTTCTCTGCATGCAAGTCCCCCATCAAGCCAGTGCAGAGGAAACCATGTGGACTGGAGTCCTGATATGTTGACAGCGGGGAATTATGAAGCCCATTTTCTCCATCTCTAATGGTTGTTAATGTTTTATGAAGGAAAAAGGAACATTTTGACATTTGGTAAAGACAGTTTCTAATTAAGGTTCGGATTGAACAAGGCACTTAAGGTCTAATGGGAGTTAGACACATGCCTGACTGGAAACCTGCCCTGCTCTGTCCCAGATTTTCCATCTAACCACAAAACCGCAGTGTCAGGTTCTTTCTCACTCACTCATCCTCTGACCCCACAAGCTTTTCTCACAGCAGCTTATCTCACGAGGCAGGCTCAGGGGCCATTGCTATTCAGTGAGTGTTGCCAGGTTTTGTTATCCACAATCTACGCTACAGAAACCCAGCACAGCCAGAAAACAGCAGAGAAAACAGGAGGTACTGGACTAAGCAGTCAGACTAAATTGCTCGCTGAAGGCAGGGCTTCTGCTTATTGGGGAAATATATCAACAACCAGGTTGCAGGCTCAGCCTTGCAGACGGTGGAAATGCACAAATGTCTGGCTGTGCAGCTGCCCCTGGTGAGAATATTGCTGAGCAGACTTTTCTAGTGCTCAGTCTAGAAGATGAATAATGCTTTAGGATGTCTTTGGGTAACGTAAGTTATCTGTGGATGCTGGGAGATTGCACTGCCCTATTTACTCTTTAGGGTGCTTTTATGTTAGCATTTTTTCATGTGCTATCCAGCAAGTAAAAAAAAAAAAAACCAAAAAACAACACGACTAGATTTTGAAGGAAGTCCTGTTACCTTACTTACCTAGGTCCAGGGAAATAGAGAAGACACAGCCAGAGGGGGGAAGTCAAGATAAACTATGAACTATGACATAAAGTTGAACAAAGGGACTGTTTCTGCCAATGTGTTTTAGGGGGAAGAGTGAAACTTTCTCACTCCTTTGGAAGAGTTGTTGCTGATATATACCTGGGGGAATTGGGCTGCAGATATTGGAGTAGATTTTTGTTGCAGAACTGTACGTTCCAGAAATTTTAAGCTTTTAGACCCATCATTTGGCTTGTTTCCCATTGGCTGACTTGCTGTATCTTGTCTCTCAGAATAAAGATAGGTCTGAATAGACACTCAGAGGTACTTCACTCTTCCCTTACTTTGTTCTTTAGAGAGCCCTGAATTTAAAAAGTTCTGTCTAGGAGCCTGTTGTCTAAAACCTATTCACTGTGCTGTTCAGTTTCCCTGCCATGATAGGGAGATTTGAACCTGAGGATCTTTAAGGTCCCTTCCAGCCCAAACCATTCTATGATTCCATGATAATTGTAATTTTTTTTTAATGTCTTTGAGCTGTTTCATACTCACTAATTAAAACATTTTCCATTCCCAGTTCTAATACTTATTATATTTAATGACTTTTTTTTTTTTTTTTACTCTTCTGCCATTTCGGAAATGTTAGCCATAGATCAGTTTATGTTTTGGTCATTTGCATGGACATACAAAATCTCTTTCTTACGGTAGTTTTAAATATAATAACACAAAATTCTCTCAGTTGTAAAGTTTATTTTCATTTGTGTTAGTGAAAAAGAGAATATTAAGAGACCATTTCCCAAAAAAAAAAAAAAAAAATTAAAACCCCGAAATTTTAATTT
>VZTG01008002.1:614730-642089 GCA_013397845.1 Melanocharis versteri
AAAAAAAAAAAATTGCAACGCCGGAATATTATTATGAGCTCAGATTGTTTTCTGGTCATGTTAACAGAAAAAAAAAAAAATTAAAAAATTGCAATTTAATGCTCATCATTGACAATGTCATCTTGTTTATTCTATAGAAAAGAGATGTTCTGAAAAGTGACATTCTACAGTCTTATGTTTACAGGATGAATAGAAACGTGAGGGAGGTTAATGGATCATATTTTCTGTAATGGAAGCTCACAGAAGAAAGAACAAAAAAGTCATCTGTAGTTCATTATATCATAATTAAAGGCCAGACTTAATGTAGAAAACCTAATTACTGTAGGACATTGTACTGTCCCAAATTACTCTGAGCATCTAATGTTAGACATGTATCATGTTTCCCATAATGTGAGGATTTATACTGCACAGGCATCTAGCAATTCGGGCAAGAAAGCGAAGAAGTCCAGGAAGGATGCACAGAATGTGCCATATGTTCACAAGTTTTTAAAAATCCTTCCCCTTAAAGAATCACCTGCAGGAACCTCAAAGTAGAGAGATAATGAAGTATCCTTGAAAAGCAAATTTGTCTTCTATTGTTTCTGCTGAATTGTGGGCTTTAAGCTCCTTTCAATTATTTAAGAATGTGATTATAATTAAGGAGTGAGATCTAATATTAGAAACATTTTATAGACTGGTCTGGGTAGGAAGAGACCTTAAAGATTATCCAGTTCCAACCCCCTGTAATGGCCAGGGACATCTGCCACTAGACCAGGCTGTTCAAAGCCTCATCCAACCTGGCCTTGAACACTTATGGGGAGGAACTTATGCCGCAATATTTTATTTTTATTGTATGTCTCTTACTGCTTCACCTCAAACACGGCACAAATTTGTTCTTTGGTAATTTTCAAATTCTAAACCAAAAAGGCAGAGTTTTAATTTTCCATGTTATAACATAACTTGCTTCTTTTATTACTTTAACATCGAGGAATATTTTTCATAAATTTACTATATATTAAATTTTCAGATCTTAACACAATTCAAATCTTCTTTTGGAAAGCAATGACATCAGAATTTTTTTCATCTTTTTTTTTTTCATTTCTGGTCACTAGCTTTGTAAAATTGTAAATTCTGTCTCTTCAGATGAGTCTGTACCTTATAGCACAATCCACCCAGTGAATACTGCCAGCAAAATTGTAGCTTTCCTGTCAGGTAAACTGATACAGTCCTAAAAAATTTGAGTTCTGCTCTCTACTGCCTCTGTAGGAATTATATTATTGTCTGAGTCACGTTCATTCGATATTGTCTCATGCTCTACAGACTGTTATATATTTTCTATGTATATACAAATAGCAAGATGCAGCTATTTTTTTAATCTAAAAGTGCAAATAAAACTGATTTTTTTTTTTTCATGCAACATAAAATGTGAAGTATATGGGTATCTCTGCTAGGGAAAAAAAAAAAAAAAAGAAAAGTTCTTATTTCACATGTGTGACCTTAATGACATACGTTACTCTGTTCGGCTTGTAGTTGTTTATGGCTGCCTGTAGCTTTTCAGCTAAAATTAAAAGAGTTGCAGGTCATTAAGTCTGTCTTTTTAATCCTTACATCTTTGGGGTGCTCATCATATGGAAAGATTTTTTTATGAGGAAGAGGATTCAGCACTTTATGTTGATTGCTTTTTATTTAGCACCTAAACAAAAACAAAAACGAAAAACCAAACAAAACCTACCTACCAACCAACCAACCAACCAAAAAACACCCAAAAAACCAACAAAAAACCCCCAACGAAAATAAAATATTTTCTGTTTGCTTGTTTGGTCCAGCTCGGGGGTTTAAAGAGCTAATAACAGCTTTAACAACAATAATAAAGGGATTTACACAATAAGAAAATACATGCGGTATGGAGATTTTCTTGATTTTTTTTAGGAAAAAATAAAACAAAAACCAGGAGACACCTATCAAATGTAAGCACAGGAAATTATCCTCAGCTTAAAAAGTTCCTTCCTTCCACACCTACAGCTAATCAAATCTTGAATTAAATATTCTTCAGTTTGAGGCCTTTTATACCATAAAACTCAGCAGCAACCTCAAGTAGGCTGGGAACTCCTGCACTGCTAAATCATCTGTGAAGGATTGGGCAAGTGCATATTGCAAGGTAGTGCAAATGGTCTTCTGTGTCTTAATTATTATCATCAGCTGAACAGGGAAGCATCAGCAGGTAGAAAAAAATAGGCCAAAAAAAAAGACCATATGAAGTGATAAGAATTTTCATTGGAAAGCCCTTTTCCTTAATTTCTGTAATATTCTTGATATCTTCTTTTCCCTGAACAACGTCCATCAACAGTCACTCTCACAGAGGTTTGGAAAGGTCTCATCAACTGTAGCCTCAGTCTAGGTGGGAGCCACCTGAATAAATCTGAGAGTTCACAGAGCAGGTCCATCCATGAGGAAAAAGTCACAGTAATTCCCTTTAGAGTGAACAGCACTGTGACCAGCAGAGACAATGAAGATGAGGATCCTTCTGAAATGTCTTTTTATCCAGGGAATCTCATCGTAACTTGTGGTCACTGTATTGACCAGACTTCTAGACCTCCCTCAAATATAATGAGGGACCAGATGGCAAATTTACATAAAGAGACATGCAAGGGAATGTGATGGGGAGAAACTTATGTCCCTATGGTGGCATCTGGTGCCACTTTTGTATTTTAGAGGTATCCCATGTGACCACCAGTTGCTGCTCCAGAACAACGCAGATTGTCACAAATCCAATGTCACACTGGCCACAACCATGCAGAGGTCCTGAACTTCCTGTTAACTCAAAAGGCATTTCATCTAAAAACCTTAGGTAAATTGTCTTAATTTAGGCAAGATGAGTTTGACATGTTATGGCAAGAAAAACATCCACACCTCCACAAGCTCCTTATATAACGTAGGCATACAAAATAATGTTTTTGGAAAACAAGAGAACACTTTCTAGAAATTCGACATTACGCTAACCCTATTTGCACAAACTACTGTGGCCATTTTATTTTGTTTAATGAAAAATAATTAACCCAAACTGTGGTAAAATAAGAGCAAAATACCTTTACTGTGTGTACAGATACTATAACATTGCTTTGAGACATTAAAAATAACCTTGTCTGCACTAAAGGAACAGAATTCAGGAAGAAAGAAAAAAGAAAAGGACAAAAAAACCCTCTTGTTTATAACCATTCAAAAAATAAATGTGCCATTTCTTTCTGCTTAAGAGGACACATCAGAAAAGCCAAACATTAAGAGATGAGCCAACTGTGATAGTTGCTGGAGCTTCAAAACTCAATTTCTTGACTGATAGGAGCCTGTAGTTAAACCCAGGGCAGGAAAACTGAGCTTGGTGAAGAATTTGATGAGGTATAGAAGAGGAGGGTGAAGAGACGGAGGCGGACAGGCTGTATGTAAAGTGAGCCCTAAACAGTACAGAGGGAAAAAAAGGAACACAACAAAATCTCAAAACCCAAACAAAAAAGCTGAGGATGAAGAAAGATGGAAGAAATAGCCAGATGGCCACAAATCAGTTTGTCATCTGCAAGTTGAATCATCGTAGTCACTTTGGAGCACTGGAGGTGAACGTGTCAATGTAATTCACCAGTTGAGAACGTGGTTTCAAAGACAGTTCTTGAAAGATCCAGAAAAGGGCTTTGCTCCAAGTTTAAATGTTCATTCACAGTGAAAAAAAAAAATGTGTCAGCAAAGTGAAATAGCATTGTTGTTTACAGATATGCCAATTAACTTCAAAGTCCCTAGTTACAACAGTTGGGGACTGCACTATGAGGCTACCTGTGTGTCTAGCGACTCTGAAAACACAGAAATATCAACCAATACTCAAAACATCGCTGAGCTGTAAGCAATTGGTATCCCTTCCATGAGAAATAAGGAATGAAGAGGAGACAGACTTTGCCTGAAATTACAGGGGGAACTCTGGAGACAAGGGAAGGAAGAGTGAGCACAAAGGTTAGAGGAGGAGCCCATGGAGGAGTTTAAATGGTTTTTGAGCAATCTGCTGAATGCAGGCTTGGTCTGGAGTGACCCACACAGCCCAGACAGCCAGATTTCTGATACATAAAATAATTCTGATAATTCCTGCTCTGGCTAAGCAGTCCGTGCCAGGAAGCTTGCCAAATCAGACATCTCCTCATCAAGACTAGAGATTTCAAGTTGCCTGATTTGAGAAAATAATTGCTTATGTAACTGAGAAATAAGCATCTTCCCACTGCAGGAACCTTTTTCTTTTTCTTTTTTTTTTTTCAATTCTGAAGTCTTTATTACTGATCAGTCTTGACAAGCTGTCGTGATGCCATCTCTTTGCCCGCCATGGGCAAGGTGTGCACAAAGAGAATTTGGGCTCCTTGGTATATCACAGAGTTCAGACAGAGGACTTGCCTCTTTCTATGTCCCTGTTTTGAAGCTGGCCAGTGGTAAAGGGTTTTTTGAGGAGAGAGGGGCAAGTGGGTTGTAAATTCTATAGCCTAAAAATAACAGCTTTTAAATTGACACTAAGGAGGAGGAAAGATGTGACAATAGAACACAAGTGAATACTCTGTAAGAAACTGGAAACTGAAAGAGAGAGATATGACCTGACATACAGAATCAACACAACTGGCACATGATTTATTGATTATGGCCTGTCATATGAGAAGGCCTCAGCTAGCTGAAAAGCCCAAAGCAAAGTAGTATTTTTCTCTCTATAGGATTTGGCATCTGGAAATTGCATACACTTTACGTTTAGAGAGATTACTCTCTCCACACAAAGGAATATGTGGCTTTGCTTTTCAAGGCAGGCATGGTGCAAACTGTGTGATTTTTTTAGCTGTCAGTGCAAAAAAACTGCAGATTATACTATTGATTCCCACAGATAACTTGAAGGGACCGAAAAATACTTGATGAAGAGCAGAGGAGTGCAAAGTCTGCATGTATTTGTGAATATGGAACAGATATTGCAAGAATACAGAAAATACCTCCTCAAACTAAACCATTCTTTTACCTCATTTGAATGCACTAGTTCTGGGTGCATGAACTTTTGAGTCCCTCTTTTGTGATCCTACCTTCTCTCATGATTTGGACAGTAAAAATGGACAACCTGTAGCCTTAACCCTAAAATATGACCTCAGGATAAAGAGGTAGCAAGAGAGCCCAAAAATATTCACACAGTGGGTGGTCCAGCTTCAGCCCTTTTGAAGTCAAGGGAAATTTGACTTCCAGAATCTTTGATCTGACATCAATAAAATGCAGGAAGCTCAGCAGAGGCCACCAAGATGCTGGGGCTGGAACACTCAGCCTATGGGCAGAGGCTGAGGACCAAGTGCTTGCTCAGCCTGAAGAAGAGTTGGCATTGGGGGGCACCCCCCAGCAACCCCCAGCACACTGTGGGGGGATCACCAAGACGGACCCATGCTTTTTACTGTAGTGTTTGTTGGAAGCCTGAGAGACAGCGGACCTAAGATGAAAAAAAATCAGATTGGATGTAGTGAGAAAAATTGTCCCCTTAGGGACAGTCAGGCTGTAGACCAGGTGGGATGCAGAGGCTGTGCTACCTCCATCCTCAGAGGTTCTCAAGACTCAGTAGGGTAGAGCCCTGAGCAACCTGACCCCACAACTGACCGTCTTGGAGAAGGAGTTTGGGCTAGAGACCTCCTGAGATTCCTTCACACCTAATTTATCCAGTGACCTTCATACATAAGTGCTTCAAGAACTCATGATAGCTCAAGGTTATATTAGTGCTATGCATACTTACCAGATGATTAAATATAGAAATAACATTAAAAAAAATATACATAGCTTTTTGTTTTATTTTGTTAATTTTTAAGGTGTCTGTATCAAGCTTCACGATTACAATGTTTTATCAAAATATACTTGATTGCTAGGAGGGAAGGTGATCATCCTAATGAATAATCCAGTTTTTCACAGAACAAGTCAAACTGGTAGGTGCTGGTGCTTGGACGTTTGTATGTGGGCTTCAAACAAGGCTGTTCTTTCTTATTTCTGGTAATGAAGCTTTCACATATATAACTGGTATCCTAGAAACTATTGCAAACTGACATTTATGCATCACATATAAGGAGACTGAAACCTTCTTTACATTACCTTTTCTTTTTTTTTTTTAACTTGAGAAGAAAAGCAATGATTTCTAATTTTTATAGGATTTTTATAAAAGATCTAAGTGTTTCTTGGAGCATACTAGAATGTGTATACTATAAATCCAGAGACACTACATACTCAGAATAACCTAAAATGTTTAAATCAGTATCTCTGAATGAACTTGCCAGGTATTATGGATTTTCTTGTAAGCTGCTAATGGGCCAAACTACTGATACTCAACTTGTGTGCATAGAACAAGAAAGGAAATCGTATTATCTCACAGTGTAAGGAACTGCAAATTTGGCAAAAGAGACCTATCAGGATCCTGAGTGTCTCTCTAAAAGGTTCAGGGCACTGTTTTACTGTTAACTAAACAAACAGTAGCCTAATTATCAAATAGTCAATGTAATAATTTTAATTTACTTTCTTAGGGCCTTAAACATCATTTTAAGGAGTTTAATTAAGACTACAAATAAAGTCAACAGGGAAGAATTTCACAGAATGCCTATCCCATAAATTGTGTGCACTACTTTCTTTTTAGTTTCGCCATCTTTTCTGCTTACATGTTCTCAGAGGATTTTTTTTCCTTTGAATCCATTTGAATCATGTAGACCTGTTTTCAGTGTCTACTATTAGTCTGGAGGCTCTCTGTATGAGTGATTTAATGGCCAGATGATCCAGAGCTGAACCCTATCTCATACAGCTGACAAATCTTAAATTCCAGTTTTTGAAATTTAGTGCCTACTTTTCTAGCCAGACCTGCAGACTTGTACTGAAATGATTTCTTAGGAATAGCTCTAATGGATAACCCTTAGCTCCAGAAAGCTATTTCAAGATGATGCAATTGTGCACCACTAAGTCTTGCTACAGAAAAGAAAAGTTAACGAACAGCCACGAGAAGGTGAGAGCGATTTCTCAGGAGCACAAAATGGAGAATAAGTCACAGGCTCAGTGAAGATTGGTCATTTTTGCTCTCTAACTAATCAAAGGGTCAGAGACCCATTAATTACTGTTCCTTAGCATTTTGAATCCCTATCTGACAGGTCATCTAGACAAGCAGGAAGAAACTACACATGGGCTGAGAAACTGCAGAGCACAGCAGAATTCATCCTTGTGAAGAAGCAACCAGGGTTATTATCTCCCATCTCCACCTTTTCCTTTATCATTTCCCATTTTTTGACCTCTCTGTATAGTTTAGAGGACATTCTCCCCCTTTCCCATCATCTGTCAGTTTAGGGGTTGGAACAGGGTGAATCATAAATCACATTGTTTTTATTACTTGAGTTTATAGTTTTTCATTCCGTATTTGTTTTTTTTTTACTCAATTTCAGGGCTGTCCAAGGACTGTGCAGTTTCTAGGGTGTGATACATTTGGCACAGCATGTCTTAGGCTGGCTGGCTTTTGCCTCTGCCTATTTCAGCTGCAATTTCTCTGCAATAAACTACTGAGATCTTACTGGGGTCCTTAAGGCAGCAGAAATGCTCTGCAGTGAGAATAATAAAAGCGTTGGTGCATATTCTGAGCTAACTGAGAATCACAGGATACAACCTGAAATTAGTACTGAAAACGATAAATTACTATGATCCCACATCTAACAGAAGGACAGCAGTCCCTTCTATCAGCCAACAAAAGCACAACAATGTCTTAGTTACAAACAGGAGAAAGGTAGGAGACAAATTATTACACTTTTTTATACTTTATTTCTTTACAGGGCTTTAAAAATATAAATATTTGTTTTAAGAAATTGCCAAAAAAAAAAAGGAAAATTAAATAATTTTTCCACTGGGAGAACTTGGATGTAGATGTAGATCAAAATAGATGCATGGCTTCAGAACCTCAATTTGAAAGCAAAATGCCAAAATATTTCCAGAATCTCCACTCAAATTTAAAAACAGTGAACAGTGAGAGAAATTTTACAATAAAAAATGTGGAGCTCTGGTCTTTGCAAGGTCGACACAGAACTTTAGGGTCAGTGGCTGCATGGTTATCAGAATAGATCTCTGAGAATAATATCTATGATCTCACTGTGCACCTTCTCTGTCACTGTCATCTCCTCTAAAAATATCCTTGGAATCCACAATCCAAATGAAATTTGATTTGTTAAAGGGAAACAGACAGCAATGATACTGTTTCCTGGAAATATTATGGAAAAGGTTTTTGGAATATGCCACTGGGAAGAGCTTGGGAGTTCAGCCTTTATTTACCAGCAACACGACAGAGAGTTTTAATGTCCCAAAGAATTGGTCAGGCATCTTTATAAATGCCAGTGAGTGCAACCAACATACAGGAAGCCTTGGGAAGCTCGAGTTCCATTTCTTCCAGTGTTCATGTGAAGGTTTGGTGCCAAAAGAAGAGAAATATAGGCTGAGGCGTTATATTTATTCCTCCTGTTCAGTCCACTTTGGAAGCAGAAGGAAATTAGGTTGGTATGCCATACATCTGAGAGGACACAATCATGAATTTTAATTACACATTTATTACAGAAACTTCAGACAAACTCAGAGGCAATTCCATTAGGCAATGCACAGATATATGGCTCAAGATATCCTCTGCTTGAAAGTGATTGAAAAACAAGTAAAAAAGAGAGAAAAAGCAATGTTAAATAGAGAGAAGAGGAGGAGAGGGTTAAGGTTGCACTTAGTGCACTACTAAATAATGTTTGTTTTGTGGTGGAAAAAGAGTAACTTAAAATATAACTGCTACAACTAATTAACAGGAAAGGAACTGAATCACACAGAGACAGTCAAAAATCGAAGAGAAATCTGTACAGAACTAGCACCTCACCCCCAAATACACAACTCTGGTTTTAAAAATAGATTTGCTACCAAACGTTTATGTTTCAGTTAAGAAGATATAGATTCTCCTGGTGCTCAGAGTCTGGATGAGTTTACAAGTTCACTGAATCTGTATGTTCATCCAGATTAACCTTTCAGAATTCATTGCATTGCTGCTGCAATCACTAAATTCATTATAAAATTTCATTAAAATTGTTTAGAAAGATATGCCTACCTAATTGCAGAAGGCTGAGGAGCACTGAAGACAAACTTGCCTACAGGACCTGACAACTGCATCATTCCAAACACTCCTAGTGTTATCCTAAATATTACTATTCCATGCTCTAGCTTTAAAAAGAAAACATCTATCAACATGTGGGTTTTATTTTATGTCCTTCCACTCCAAACAATGCATAGTCCACTAAAAAAAAAAAAAAAAAAAGCATAAATTGCCCTGTCAGACAAAACTTCTACAAGAGGAAAAAAAAAAAGCAATAACACAGTGAGTTTTATTTTATTAGTCTGAAACCACAAGCAGCAGCCTGGATATGGTATAATAGCCGAACCAGAGATTTCAATTTCTTCTTCAGTTCAGTGACTTGAAGGTTTTCTCTCAGCAACGCAGCTATGCTTCCCTGAAACATCATCTTTATCACTTTCCTTCATACTTTTTTCTCGTCTTTAATCATGGTTGGTCTGACAAACCTAAGAAAATAACTTTAAAGATCAACTTAGAAACATTTTCATATTCTGTTTTGATTTTTATTCTCTAGTTTGTCAGAAGCCTGACCCTGCTTAAACACTGGTGATGTAGCTCCTTCTGAAAAGAATGATGGCCCAGAAGTTCAGCTGAACTCCCCCCTTACTTGTTACCTGCAAAATGTCTGGGTGGGTGGAGCAGAATTAGAGTGACAAATGTTTTTTATTACTTAGGTGTGAACAAAACAGTTTTCTTAAAAAGACTGAGTTTTCAAAGTGATCCAAGCCCTCACCCTCATCTGTTTGGTGTCCTAGGTTGTACAGCCAAACAGAGAAGCATCTCATTATTTCTAAAAATGTAAAAACACTTTGAGTTTTTCCCTCAGAAAATTGTTTACTCCTGTTTCAATAGATGCTGAAGTTACACTGTAAGGTACGATAGCAGAGTGTTGGTTTTTTTTTAACACAAGCAGATTTTACCTGTATTGTTCTGGATCAATCAATTTACTGACTTTAAATTGCACCAAGGCTAATTCACACTCATTTCACTTCACAGATCTTTCCTGAGACACTAATCATAACTGCGTATGATATAGGGTCAGTCTTTTGCAGAAGTATTAGTCTCATGAGATTTTAAAAGGCAATGACCAGATCTTGAAAAGCTGTCCAACAAACATTTAGTAATTTCTTCCAAATTTGCAGCTGGTGTAAATTGAGATGGTGCCACAGATATGAAGAACTAAATTTACATCCACTGGGAATATGGCTCTTGTAATTTGCTCTTTATTCCCTTCTGTATGAAAGCTTTCCCAGGTGCACAATTCACAGCTTTATCTCTAGTTATAGAATGACCAAATAAAGGTCAGAACATGCTGCCTCTACAGCATTGCTCTGAAACATTAGCCACCTCCTGTTCACACAGTCAACGTCTTGTACACAGATATAAAAATATGTACATATTTAATGAAAACTTGTAGAAGGATACTCTAAAAATAGACCTTTTAACAGGTGAAAAATGCTTTATGAAATTAATTTCCTAAAATTGGGATGAAGGGGGATTAAATTATAACAAATGTACTTTGCACCTGGAAAAGTATGAATGATTTAAAAGAGATAAGAATTGAATCTGTGAGAAAGTGAAACCATCATCACTTAATAGACTTTATTTCACTGAATTGAACTGAGCTGAAGTTAATTTGCAGTCCATTCACGAAAAATTATCTTAGGCTGGTTGTGATGGAAGTGTTTCTATCAGAAGACATAATGAAATGAAATTGTAGGATTAGGAGAAATAAAGTGAAGGAGAAAATTTGACGCACTTGCTGGCATACATTCCAGGGAAGAAAAGGCTTCATCAGCTGTTTTACTGATACTAATAACTTGTCATAAAATACAGGAGGTCCATTGGGAATTCAGGTTTTAATGTGGTAGATACTGTACACAAGTATTTCAAACACTTGTCCAGTCGTACTAGGGTATGGAAGATACTTGGAATTTGGAGAGTGTACTTCCCCCCACCCCCCCAAAAAAAGAGAGACACCAACAAAAAACCCACTAAACAAACAAAAATCCCCCCAGCCCTCCCCCCACCAAAAGCAAACAACAACAAACCAAATCCAAAAACCAAAGAAAAAGAAACAACTCCCCCTGTGCTTTCACAGCCTGAAGCTCTGCACCTGATGTCACTGATGCCATACAGATGGGTAAAACACTTTCTCAATGCCCTACTTTACATTTCCATTCCTTTGGTCCTACCATTCACTCATCTTCCTTTCGTATTCCTTTCCATGCATTTGGGATTATTACTTGAAAACTTATTCCTAAACAGTAATTGAAGATTATAACTTTTCTAAAAGATCCTTTTCTCCACTGTTTCCTTAAAAAGTCACAGGTTTCAGAAGTTGAACTCTATGGGAAAAATACGGGAAATCCACACAGAAAATTATCCCAAGTCAGGCCAGATGTACCTCACAAAATTTTTAATTTGGAAATTACAGGAAAAGTAGATTTTGTTATTTGAAAATCATCATATTTACAACAAACAAACAAACAAACAAACAACCCTGCTGCCATCTTTTGTTCTGTGTTAAGGAAGTGTGCTTATTAACAACATCCAAAAAAACCCCAAACTAAAAACTATAATTTTCCTTTTTGTAAAAAAAAAAAAAAAAAAAAAAAAAAAAAAAAAAAAAAAGAAGAAGCTGGAAAATTTTGACTAAATGTTATGTATGGTGTACAGCTGCATCATCCTCAAATTGCAGTACTTGGCATGGTATGAAAGAGTCAGGGCTTCTGAAAAAGGCAGAAAAAAGGATAACTTGTGGGATGCAAATTCCAGGGCTATCTCCAAATCTCACTACCTTGATTTCCTTCTCTTGCTAGTGCAGTCTCATGGGAAGCTTTGTTGCTAGAGTCAAAAACTTCACCTCACACCTTTGTGAGTGAATATGTAGAAGGGAATTACAGCTCTTAGAGCTGTCAGCAACTTTAACCTGTGTCTACACTGGGAAACGAAATTGTGCCAATTTCCATTCCCAGCAGGAAATGTGCTAAATACCAACCTGTTTTGCTCACATGGGCACCAGCCAAGCACGTGCAGGTCCTGTGTGTGTTCACAGGTATGGGCAGCACCTAATTCCCTGAGGGCAAGGAATTCTTCAAGACTAACTGAAAGAGGAGGAAGGAGGATGCTTTTCAATGTAAATTATTTCCTTTTCCCACACCTTCCTCCCACCCCCTACCATTTGTCCTCCAACAAATAGTTGTAACATCTGTGTACTTAAATCTAGGACAAAATAAAATAGAAGGGATTTAACGCATTAGAGCAGTAGGTATAAGACACGATTTCTCACACATTGCTTTCAGTGTAGAAAAGACTTTCATAAATTCCTTTACATCTTTCTCAGATGGTTCTGATGGCTTACTTTTAGTTTGTACCTGTGATTTAATCTTAATCAATCAAAGAGAATAGTCCTACATGTAGACTTAGTGCAAGGGTTGAAAGGCAATTGTAGTAAAATGTAGCAATAAACATCCCAGCCTGATCCTCCTCTCATTTGTCAGGGTGGAAGTCAGGAGCAACTCCACGTCAAGAAATGTAATCATATTGGACTAACACTGGTGTAAACAGGAGTAGATTCCTGTTGTATAAAATGAAACAATTTCAGATTTTGCACTGAATTCTGATAAACATGCTACAGTGCAGCTGTATATTAAATAATCAGTTTTGAACAAAAACAAGCCACTAATGCCTACATTTTTCTTCAGATTAATAGGTAGCTGAAACACAGTATTTTTGAAATGAATGACAGGGAGTGTTAGCTTTTGAAACACGTTTTCCTCAGTTGCCTATAATAACTGTAGGAAATGAAGGAAAAATGGTCTTAGATTCACAGAAAAGAATATGCTTTTATGCCAGAGAGACATTGGACCCTGATATATATGTTTATAGAGCATTCAAGACATCTGTGCTGAGATCCACAAAGGTGTTTAGGCATATAACTCCTGTTGTAGAACACCTAAAGCCCAATCTGAGAAGGAGGGGGAAGAAAGCTACAGGAGTGTTTGAGTAGGATATTCGTGTCCTGAATTGTAGGTCTCTTTCACAGAAGAGCTAAAAGAAGAAGCCAAAGGGGCAGAGGAAAAAATGTTTAGTCTGTGCATTTGGGCCAAAATCCCATAATAACCAAAACACTGTGTAAAAAGACCTTGATTGTCTTTCTAAGAAGAACATAACAAGAGCACAGACCAAACTTTTGTGTTGTGAAGTTCTGTTTTATCTGAAAACAAAGGAAAGTGAGATTCATAAAAAAATAAAGAAATTCAAATTTCCCCTGTCAGATATGAAAAAGTGAAAGAATCACACACACAAAAATATCCTTGCTGACACATATCTTTGTGAGACAGGTTCTTTTTTAAGCCTTTGTCTCAAGACTCCCAAGGACATATTGAACTACAAAAAAACCCAAAACATGCTCTTCTCTGAAAATGCCTGTAGCCTCTGAGTTGCAGCCATGATGATGTACTGGGAAGGTACAACATTCCTCCATGTGAAAGCATCCCAATTAACCTCAAATGCAGCAGCCAGATCAAGAGAAATACAAACCCTCCTTACCTGCTGCTCTGCCATGAGCACATCTATCAGAAGAGACATACCCTCCAAATAAAGCATTTCACTCATATTGGTGCAATCAAACTCCTCCAAAGTTCATCTCTTACCAGTATCTTCCCTCTGATTTCAATAGCTGAATTTATGCAGAAGATGCCTTCAGACAGATCCAACATCTCCTAGCAGCAGATAAAATACTGGTTAGAGTAGTCTTCTGATATGAAGATCTTATCTCCCTTCCTATTAGGACAGGTCTCTGACACCAGGTGTCCCAGTTCCTGAAGAATGCTCTAACTACTTGGACTGTTATGCCAAAGACAGCACAAATCACAGGTTCTGGATTTTAGGAATTTAAGATTAACTTTCTGAAGAACATTAGTTCCTCCAGAAGGTGATAATTCCATTTCTGTAAGACACTTTTCCTCAATTCAACACAAAAGAAGGCTTGGTTGTCTGGTTCCTAACCTCACAGAAACAATTCAGTCACGAACATTAAGTAGGGCTCAATGGCCTTGGCCAGCCTTGCCTGGATCCATCACCTGCACCACGGGATCAGGAACACTTTAAAACAACAACTCTTTAAGCTTGGCCTGGTCACCCAGTGTGTGGATTTTCCTGTATTGTTGCTCCACCCCTGCAGCTTTGCCACTGGCTCTTTCATGGACATCCAGCCCACAGAACAGGCAGCTTTCTCCTGGGTGAATTCCTTGTGTGTGCCTTGGAACTCAGCTCCAGCACTGCCTTTGTGCCTGGATCATGGATGTATCCTTGGCCTTGTCTCCATTCCTGTTTCTGGCTCCATCTCCTTTAGCTCCCGGCCGAGCTCACTGGATGGATCCCAGACCTGGCTCTCCCTCTGCCGTGTCTGCCACTGCTCCTGGACCCTGCCGCCAGCACCAGGAGGGACAGACCCCGTGTGCTGAGGCCACTCTCGGCTCCCAGCTCCATGTCCCTGAGGGAGGGACCAAAGACCTTGCTGCTCCCTGACAGGCAGGTATTTTTCAAAGTTGCAGGTGTTGCTGCACCCTGTACTGAGTGTGGCAGGGATGTTTTGAGCCCCGATCTGAGCAAGGCTGGCCAAAGGAGCCCTTAGGTGATTTAGGCGTTTAAATTTCCAGATGGCCTTAGGTTGGTGCCCAGATGCTCACCTCCACATAAAAGGTGGTGATGTAGTGTCAGAAAGCAGCAGGGTATTAGGCATTTATAGAAAATAGCCCCCAAGAAAGAGGAGCAGGAGCTCTCCAGTCTCAAAAGTCTTTAGAACACAATCTGACAAACACGTTTTGTCTCTGTTTTATTTAGAGCGTCTTCATTCTATTTTACACTGTGGTTTTGGTGTTTATCTACCTTCTGGACCTTAGCATGACTTTCCATTCATTTTTTGGACCATTTTTTGTCAATTAGACCATTAACTCTTTTATGGAGGAATTTGTATTATGGGCGTGTCCAGTAATTACCAGAATAACAACTCACTTACTGCTGGATGTCGTTAAGCACTACTCTAAGAGGATATGATTGTGCCAGCAACAGTGATGATGTCTGCTTGTATAAGTATTGGTTTCAGTCTGACTAATGATTTTTGCTGGGAGCTGGAATTCCTTTTCAGTTTTCTGTGCCTCATCCTTCTAGACCAGGAAGAGAGAAATCATATTTACAAGTGCCACAGGATAACACAAAATAATAAAACTTACTGAGCATCATGTATCACATAAGATATTCTTTGAGAAAGAATATATTTGTAGAAGTGTGAGCCCTCAACTTTTTTGAGGTTTTAGCGCTTTGATGGAGAAGAAGGGAATCACATTAGCTGCATTTGCACAGATATTCATATTCACATATGAATCCACAACTATTTGTGATTGGAATTTTCAGTTTGAAGGGCAAGAGAAATCTGGTATGAGTGACAGAATCAGATCTTATATCTTTTTCTCCCAGCTACTAAATGAATTTGTGATGCAAAAGACACAGGGTGAAGCAGGTTGGTATATTTGGGATTCAGCATTTCATTTAAAGCCTGCTCCTAGAACTGCTGTAATTATATGGGTGGATGTTGATTTCTATTAAATACATTGCAAATATGTACAGCATGTTCTGTCCCTGGGAAGATGCCACTATGAAGAGATATTGCAGCTGAATTGCCAGAGAATTCAAGTGTGATGGGGAGGGGGAGGAGGAAGGAAGGAAGGCACAAAGAACAAAATGTCCCTGCAGCCACCCACCAGGACACTCTTGGAGTGAGATATGAATCAGCAGCAGCCAAGGAAGCCCTGATGCCTAAAGGGGATTATGCAAGAATCTGAGCTAAGTGGTGCCACTGGTACCTTTGGGTGTTTCTCAGGCATTTAACTGTGTCATTTAACCTGAGAAGAGATACCCTGCACTCTCCCCTAGCCTAGGAAGAAAGCCAAGCAGTTGTTGAGGGTGATAACTTTAATAAGGAACCCAGAGCAGACAGATCTGTAAATTAGGGATCTCAGGTGAATGCTCTTTGGTTGTGCTGAATGCAAGCCCTAAGCTTGAACCTGCTTTAACGTTTTGTGTACAGCTCTTTACTACCCAGCCTTGCAGATCTTGGTCTCCTTGGGAAGGTACAATGCCTTCCCCATTCCAGTATCTGGTGCAAAGAATAAATATCAAACAATAATGTCAAGGCATAATTATTGTAATGATAAGACATTTTAAAAATAATCATAAAAGCACAAACTGTAGGGTGTTCACTGAAAAAAGTGTATCTCTGTGCTTTTACTGACCTTGACAAAACAGGGATTTCTGCAGAGCTTTGAGACAAAAGAATCAGCAATTTTCATTGATGCCATCTACACCACAAAGTTAGTAGGGATGTAGGGATATTTCACTGATATCTCTTAATTCAGATATTCAACCAGGTCTCCTTGGTTTATGGGTGTGATCCATTGTAGATCCTTTCCTCCTGTACTGGGGAGGCCAGAGTGACTGAATCATCCAGACTAAGAGCACGCAAAAGTGATCACAACCATGATAAACACAATTGTCAGCATATATTTCTGAGCTAATTTTGAGGTGACATTATTATATCTAGTAAGACATTATGCTGTGTATGATTTGGGTATTGGTGCCGTAGCAGCACAGTCAGAACAACTTTCAGCACTACATTTGCAAAGTCACCGAATTTTTGTGATACTTAGCATTCCCTTTGAGGGACATCGGACAACAGACCCTAGGCTCTACAGTTAGTTGTCCAAGCTGTGATTCCAGGAATGTTTCTGGGAATGGCTGTCCTGTACTTTTCTGAAATTTTCTCCGACTCTGGGCGGAAGGAACAGAAATAGGCGAAGGCAAAAAAAAATAAAAGAAGTGTCAATATAACTGGAAGATAATTATTATTACTGTCTTCTACACACAGAAGTGTCGCCGCCAGGTGACTTCAGTATGTGACTTCAGTCTACGAGGAGCTCAACCACAAGTGAAGCTTCAGTAATTGTGCAAAAAGAAAAGAGAGAGTTAGAGTTCATCACCTCAGTGCTCAGTGGTTACATGGGACCAAGGTCAAAAGTGTTGCACACTGAGAGCTGATGCCTCTCACCATTTAAGGCAGCTAGTTTCTGTAATATTTTTGACCTGTCCGTGGGGTCTTTAAGGAGATTAGCAAGATGATCCCTACGGAGAAGGTGAAAAAAAGCAAAATCCCTTATGCACTTGGGAAAATTTGCTTATTTATCAAACATGACTGCAGGTGGCAAAATACAGAGAAATTTCAGTGGAGACAGGAAAGAGGAAGACAATAAGCAGGCAGAAATACAAGAGAAAGAAGTCCAAGAAAGTAGCGCTTCATATGGGAAATTTTATCTAATTTTATACAAGGTGCAATATGAGGTTTTACACAATGATCATTGATAAGCAATATATGTTGGAACACTATATCATCTCAAAGACCTGAAAATGTCTGATTTTTATATACCTGAAATTATATATCCTAAAGTCAGGGATTTCTCATTTATGATTGACTATACTCAGGCTCTTGTCAATTTGCAGAAAGGCTCTAAACAAATGAAGAGTGAGATGAAATCTTTCAACACAATAGAGAAGACAGAATTTATATTGTTTGATCTTTGCTCTCAGACATTTTTTATTAGTACTATAATTATTTACTTTGGTTTCAACACTTCAAAACTTTACATGTATAATAAGCTTTAATGCTTTGTTTAGTTCTGCCCAAAGACTCAAAAAGTTGAGATTTTGTTTTTTAATAAGTCTTTGCCCTGTCATTGTACTTATTACCATTCTAGTACTTGTGTTACTGTGGATTGACCAAGTTATTTGGTAAAAACCAGGAAGCTGTTTCCAATTTGAATAATGACTGATCTGGAAATAGTGTTAATGCAATTAAAAGCATCCAAAATGAGAAAAGATCTGTTGAAGCCATTAGGCTGAAATCACTGAGATTTGTACAGACCTATAGGAGTACAGGTTCTCTGATGACTACTCTAATTCCTTGCATATGGCAGGTGAGACTGCAGACTTTTCCACATTCCTGAAATCGGAGTGCTGCCTATTTACAGAAAGCATATTTTTTCCGCTTTTCTTGTTATCTCTGTGTTCCTGGATCCACACCAAAGTTTATTTGAAAGGGGAAGTTCAAAGCTACTTAGAAGATTGGACACCCATTCTATTTCAGGTGCTAAATATATCATTAAGTGTTCACCATGGTCTCAGAAATCCACAGTTAATTTCCCCTCTACAACATCCATCCTCCATTTTTTGCAGTTTGCTGTAATCTGGTGTGTAAAGCTTCCAAAAGTTGTGGAACAGCCTATTTTGAGAGAACTGGTAAGCAGGAACACATGAATGGGTATCAGGTGCAGCTGTGAATTTAATGAATGGTTTGTTGGAAATTACATTAAATAGCAACATCCGTCTGCAGATGAGCTCTGTAATGTCCTTATTTCCAGCCCAGGCAGATGGAGGATTTGCAACATGCTCTCTGTTTTCTGTTTTCTGTTTCACACAGCATTGCTTGTCTGTAAATTCATCCACAATCGTGTTAAAAAATATTTGGACCCTGACTGTCCAGACTTTTATTTTTGCAGCTTTCTCTTCAAAATACTGAGTGGAAAACGAATGTAACAAGGCTCATCACGAGAATTAAACTAGTCTAGGATTTTGTGCTGTTCCAAAACAAATCACAATTTCTTTTCCTCTCAAACACTTTAGCTTGAAGAAGGGGGGTGACAGGGAAACTGTCAGGTTCTTTTTAAAATTGGCATTAATTTCTGATGTTAAAGTACATTTAGAAGTGTTATATTATGAAACCAAAAAATGGGAAATGAGGTATTAAGACCAGCGACATGGTAGCATGTAGCAGGTCGCATCATACAACTCTTGCAGACCATAGTCATAAATTCATTTCTAATGTAGACATTCAAAAATATCCCAATTTCTTTTCATTATTAGCAACTTCAATCCAAATACCTTCTATAATATTGGTATATGGCTGTGTACTGGGGGAAGAAGAGGTGAAAACATTTTCCCAGAAAATTATTTCTATGGTACATGAGTGGATGAGGTACTACTTGCTTCCTTAGTCCTTGCCAAGGAGAAGAAAAGAGTTAATAGCTCATATACTGTGTGAACTGTAGCCTATTTTTCCTATGATTCAAATAAAAAGGCTAATGGAGAGGAAGAAAGAGCATATTGAATATTGATTTTTTTTGTCTCAAAAATAAGGAAGTCCATTTTGGGAATGAGTATAAAAAAGAACTGCTTATTAATGATAACCTGCTTCTAAATGGCTTCTGAAAGTTTCTGATCAGTATTTGGACCAAGTTTAATCTCATGCATACTCAACTATCATGTCTCTTGCTCTGGATAGCAGATAATTTAGACCAAGTTTTTGAAGGACCATGTTACTGAATTGGTGACATGAGATTTATCAGACACAGACAAAAGCAGTGGAAAGGTGTGAAAACATTCATTGGTAAAACTATACCGGTTAAAATATCAAATGTAAAATATCTTTCTATAAAATTCAGTTTCAGGTAGAAAAATAGTCTTATTCCCAGTCTCATTCCTACCATGTTAACATAGCTTCACTTGACTTCAAAACTACACCCAGTAGACAAATAACATAAATATACAACACTGTTGAAGTCAAGGGGTCTCTGATGACTCACATCAGTTGGAGTTGCAGTTCAGCTTGTTGTTTGCAGAAATTTCCAAACTTGGAAACTCTTTTTCGTGTTTCTAGCAAAGTCAAAATAGGTCTTTGTGAAATAACTGCAGCCAACAGTAAATGATGTATGTAATGAAATATCTCATCCATCCCATACATGAAGAATGTGCAGAGGAAGCTTTGCTGCTCTCACCACGCAGTTTCAAATGAGTTGCTGTTGCAGAACCATCATTTGCATGGAGTGATGGGTGGAAGAGGGTGATGCTGTCATTCTCATCTGCTGTCAGGTGTGGCTCTTCCATACAGAGAGAGTCAAATTTTATCCCTTCCTCATTTTATCTAATAAATACTGTCCTATGTTCTGTCTAGTAACTTCCATACAGTTTGATGGGGTTTCAGCCTGACGTATTGGGGATTAATTCAAGACTACAAAATATTTTACATTAAATTTTTACCTGTAACATATCTGATCTCTTAACACATGTCTACACTACACAATGTGTTAAAGACCTCTAATATTTCCTTCAATAAACTGGCATCTCTAGTGTATTGACATACAATTGTATTGTCTCAGGTCACAAAGCCACCACTGACTTACCAGTTTGGTGACATGTCTGAGCTAATATTGCTTGCAAGGTCTTGCTCAAGCAGCAGCAGCTCTGCACTTCATAGTTTTCACATCCTTCAGAAAGTCTGAATTTCACCTCAATTTCTTCCATTTTAAAGTTAGACAATAACTGGTTTATGCAACTTACCTAGTTTTTTGACTACTTCAACTTACTAAATATAAATACCTATCTGAATACTTTTATGAGCTTAGTCAGAGTCTAGAGAACTGGTTTAAGTAATCCCAGTCCACTGAAGTTAGGTGTGGTGAACCCTACCTGTACGTAACAAATAATTCAGCAGTAATAGTAAGATAACTGCTGTGGACAACCAAAAATTAGAAAATTGAAAATTGCACTATTTGATTCTGTAACAGGAGAAAATTGAGTGCTGATAAGTACTGAAACTTTAAAGAAAGCCACAGCAAGGCTGGAGAAGCTCCTGAGAAGGACCATTTGTTTAAAGGCTTTGCTTGTTTTCAGTGGCATGAAGTCTTCTTGTCCTAATGTGATGGGCAAGTGTCCTTTGCAGTACACTTACGATTTTGAAAATCTGAATCTGCAGATGTCTGAAATTTTTGTTGGCACCTCTGCTATGACAACCATGTCTGGCCCGCACAGGATAGGACTTTAACCAGGATTGTGCAACACTTCTCTGCCAATCTCCGTAAGTTCTTCTCACAAAAATATTATGGATAGGCGTGTATTAGATTCTGTGCTGACTATATGGGGATTGGTTTCAAGTAGCACTCAAGTAATCATCAAAGCAGCTTATACTCAGTGTTTAAGCATCGCTAGAATTCACACTGTTTTGGTGCAAAACACCTCTAAATTCTTAGTCTGTTTTATTATTCATTTGACTGTGAAGGTCTGCTTGGCAGGGATGTGGTAGGAAATTTAGCCATCAGGCTTAGGGTGCTTCTGAGTTCCAGTATTCTCTTCCTGAAGATTTGTCAGTAACAGTTTGCTTGTCTCTGAAAGCAGAGTGATTTGATCACTTTTGGCAGACACAGTTTTCCCCACATACTTTGTTTTGTTCCAAGAATGCCAAGAAAATGTTCTTTCTTTCAGAAAATAGTCTTCTCCCTGCTGAACTCATATTAAGATATCCTCAGAGGGCTTTGCTGTCACCTTCTGTAGGTTAAAACAACAGGATGTCCGCCCTTCCTCCCCCTAACTTTGAGTAACATCACACTGGGTTGCCTTTTAAAGGTTTGAGCTGCAGTCTGTTACCTATGTGCCGTCAAATCCACCATCCAAGAACCTGAAAACTGCATTTGTGTTTTAGTAGAGGAGAATCAACACGCAGAGTTATTAGGCATCCTCATTCTCTTCCACTCTGTAGGAGACGGGACTGTGGCAGCTGCTGCTGTGATTTCTGTGCAGTGTAGGCACATCCAAGTTAAGGAGAAGTTGGCTTGTTAAGGCAGAAGTGACCTTTTGGTCTGTCTATTCCCACATGTCACAAGGTTTTCGGTGCTGTTGGGTCCAGTCTGATTGGGTCACAAACCAGCTAATTCCAAAGCAGTTCATCTGCATTTTTGCTAGGTGACAAGTATAGTGGTGCAGCTGAGATTCATGACACCAGGTAAGAAACAGATTTCCTTAACTCCTGGTATTTATACACCTCAAGAATAAGTATCTACCTACTTCCAAAAAGAATGGAATTGTTGACAAGCTGATGCTGACATGAGTCAGCTGATCAGAGCAAGAGCTCCACAGAAGAAAGAGGATGAAATTGAAGAGTTAAGATGAATGTGAGGGAAAAGCAAAGTGACAGTATGAGCAAGGAAATCGTGTAGTTCTCCATCCCTAGAGCAGGCCATTGCAAAAGGGAAACTAATTCCCTCTCCCTGCATTTAGGAGCTTTCAGGGGCTTTGACACAAGAAGTTATCATGTGTTGATATATTGGCTGAACCTTAGTAACTCATGGTGAACAGGATGTCCTTTGACTTAAGCCTCTTTTACTTTCTGTGAAAGATATGAAAGTACTTTTGATGTCTTTATTTTGGAGGAAAGATCCATCTTATGGCATTTGGAAAGAAGTTTCACTTAGGAATCTCTTATCTACTTTGGTAGCAAAAAACAGACCATGAGGTACAGTCACCATGAGTGGAGAACAGACAACCCCTGTCCTCCCAGTCCTTTTTGAAAATTATATCCTCACCCAGGAGCCAGCACATCACTTTCCCAAAACTGTGTGCAGTGGAAGACATGCACATGGACAATGCTGCCAGCTCAATAATGTCCTTTGAGCTCTTGGTTGACATTTAATACCACCTCAAATACCTAATAAGACAGTAAAAAAAGGACAAGATTACTTTTAATATCAAATATACTATAATAGTGCATGATACTATCCATGTAATCCAGACACAGAAAGGGGAGAAAAAGCACCTCTGAGACCTGTGCTTTCTTAGAATTCATGATAAATGCAGGGTTGGGGTGGGGGATTGAAGAAAGACAGAGGGAGAGTTTGTTTTGAATTGCCCTTTTCAGAGAAGTTGCCGCTACAGTCAAAACATTTTATCAGTTTGCAATATTTAGATGTTAAAGAGGAATTCAGAGAAGTACAAACTTTAAAAAAAAAAAGAAAAAAGGAAGAAGGAGAAAGTTAGACTAAATATTAAAAAAAACCAAAAAAACCCAAAAAACTAAGAAACAAGCAAGCAAGCAAACAAACAAAAACTTTTAAAAGAGATTTTAAGTGAGTTCCTAAGAGAAATGGCGAAAACCTCAAAGCATTCAGGGAAACGAAGTGTATTTCCTGCTATATCACATATTTTTCTACCTCAGGTTTCTATGAATATATGACATAAGCCAGTGGGGGAAAGCCATTAGCTTTGGTGCTCTGCAGCAAAAGATTAACATTAATGCAATTCTGTTACTAAAGATCTAAAGACTAAAGACTGTAATAATTTTTTTTTCCTCCAGGTGATGGAAGGATTCTAGATTACAACAGCCTGTGTGAAAATAAAATAATTAAATAATAGTTATACTTTTTTTGTTAGCTGATGTTCCCAATCCCATCCTGAAACATCAGGTTTCTGTGGCTGCAGCCGAGGGGAGATCTGTGCAATTCAGGAGCTGTGCCTGCTTTTGCTAAGCAGCAGAACAGGTTCATGTTTCTTTGCAACTTCACAGTGAACTTTTATTTTCATGGTCATGTATGTCTGGTTAAATATCTTCAAGGCTTTCAACCTATGCTCCTTATGAATACGCTGCTATTAAATTTGGCATTTCACTGCTGTTTCAAAGAGATTGAATAGAGATTGTCTTATACATAGCTTGAACCTTTGATCTTTGTATCCACGTGTGCTCAAGGAATATCACTGTATAGTTACAGAAATGTTTTATGTAACAAACACCCTATAAGAAAGAAATAAAGTCTTAGATCCGAGTCTTTTATTCTCTGAATAGGTGTGCTATTTTTAATACTATATTTTTCTTGGTAACTTATAAGATTTGCAATCATATCTCATTTCAGCAGAAATGATTATTCAGAGGAGCTGGTCATTCTTGATAGCAAAAGAATATTTTATGTAGTCCTTCTTAGATTTCTTTTATCTCTACTCTGTCCCAAAGAGAAATAAACAAAATCATACAGGTCCAGCTGCATGAATTTCAGTTCATCAGAAATGTTGGAAGGAAAGTAATATCATATCAATTGGAAATGGCATTAAAAAGTCAGAGAAAAATACAATGTATTATCCAGGCAGCTACACTGAGAGTGTAAATGAAAGATTAATAGTTCATATGTTTCTCATTGTGGTACATTGACACCTTTTACCAAAGGGAGAGAAAATATCCTTTTGTTAGAATTAAATAGTGATTTCTCAGTCAGACATCTGCACTAGATTCTTAAAGGGGTTAGCAATCAAAGAGAGATCAAGACCTACATTTTCCTAAAGTCTGCTATGCAATCACTTTCATAGTGCAAAATAAGTCTAAGGAAGCAATTACATGTCTAAATTCTTTTATGCACATTATCACAGGCTTTCTGTTTAAAACAGTAGTTTCATGGAATTATTGGCGTGGTTTTAATAGAAGAAATACTGTTTCATATGAGATTTTGCACTAGATAATCATAGAATTCATTTTGTGTTGCCTGTTTACAGGTTTATTTTACTTTAATAGGTCTGGTTATGGATGTGGAGTTGAGCAGCACACCTTTTAAACGGCTCAGGGTCAGATTAATTCAGGGCACTTCAGATGTTTTCTTGTTTCAGTTTTACGAGGTAGGGTATTGATATTGTAAAAGTAGAGTGTAAACCGGCTGTATTACACTCGTGTGAGCAGCAGGGAACGCTCCTGTGCACGTAGGAGTGCAGCTGCGCCCTCCCCTCTTTGCCAGCGGTGATGTACCAAACCCCTCCTGTGCACCCGCAGGGCTGCAGCACAGATAAGCACTGCTCCAAACATGGGGTGCCCTGGGGAGACACACTTTTGGATCAGAGCTGATGGATTCTTTCCAGCTGAGGTGGTCTAAAGATAGTGTGGGTATAACAGACTCCTGGCAACCATGAGGGACTGGTCACAAGCCTGTCGTGGAGCACACCTGGAGCCCTGTCCCTGATGCTGCACGGCAAAAGGTCTCTGTTTGCTTGCAGTTACCAATTCCTCTCTCTTCGCCACCCAGAAAATGCAGCACTGGGTTCTACAGTGAAGGTGAAAGTGAGAAATGGGCCTGAACTGTACAAAGTCACTGTGACCAAGTATTGATTTTGGGTACAGAACTATATAAAATAAACCCCTCTGTGACCCTAACCTTTCTGTCTGTATCTGCAGATCTGAGAATTTTCCTCCAAATGATGATTCATTCCTCTGTAATGATATTTCCTTTGTGGAGTGTCAATATATAATTAGAGGTGTGTGCTGTAGATCACTGTCTTGGTCTTACATCAAAATATGAAGGTCAGGAGCTGCTCCCATAAATCAGCAAAGCTCCATTAAAAGCAATAGAGCCATAGTGATCTGATCTTCTTGTGCATCTTAATTTCATTATTTCCTGCTTTTCATGCAAATTACTGTTTTCTGAACTCAGATAACTTGTTTTTCTAAATTTATCCACCACAATGCTAGATTTTGTAGAAATAAATAATTGCAGAGAATAGCTATAGTTAACAATAGAACGTTTAAATACAAAATTTTGTGCCATGCTGCAAAAAAAAGCAACTGATATGACATCCTACTCTAATTAAAGTATATTAATTATGGGAACAGATTTATTCAAATTATGTTTCCTACATGTAAGTGAAATATATAACAGATTTTTGAACACTTATGCAAGCATGGAAGAAAGATAATCGAAATTCCTCACCTTATGTTTCTGTTAGTCAATTCCCATTTCCTAATGCCATATATGAAACACTATGTTCCAAATAAAGAGCTAAGTGAAATATCTGAGCTACTGATTTTAATCCAGAAGGATGATTTCAACACTGTGAAACCAACAGGAAAAATGGATTTTGGTATCACTGTTTTCTGATTTGGGAAATTTCCAAAGAAACTGGACTGAAAGGAAGCTTTAGAAGAAGTCTTTAGTCATTTATACTGCCTTGGGCACTGCCTCTCTTTAAGGGTACTCTGCTATGTGTGTGTGGATGATGTGATCAGGAAGCTGGATAGTGATAGTATCAAGGCAGATAATTTTAGAGCCATAACCCACTGCCACAGAGTTTGCCTGAAGTAGTCCTTCCATGGATGTCAGTGGACTTACAGTAAATCAGGTCGCAGTTGCTTAAACACAGGCAGCTGGAGTCATTTGGAATGTGTCTGGGTATCTGAGGCGTCCGATAGTACTGCTCAGTCAAATGACTTTCAGGTGCGACAGCTGAATCTGGACTTGTGGGATCCCCTCAGGCATAGCAAACAGCACTAAGTGCCTCTGTGTGGGCAAATGAATTGAGCCTCCAGGGCTGAATTCATTTTCCCTAACTAAACTTACACAATGTATATTTCTACATCTGAGTTAGTTTCCTTATTGAACATTTACAGACAGGAATGGATACTGAAATAGATAGTGCATTTGACTTATTTCAGGTGTTTACGTTGGGATGAGACGTCCCCAGTTCCCTCCTCTGCTGCTAAAAATATTTCAGAAAACTCAGTAATTGGCATCTTTGCTGCAGATATCTTGGTTTTATGCAGTGTTCTAAATAAAAACATTAAAGGACATCTGATTATCCAGTAGATCATGCTAGCACCCTTCATCTGTTTACCCTGCAGATCTACCTGCTTCAATGATTAATGCTCCATAAGTCTTACAAATCTAATTAAACCAAAGAGAATTCAGACCTTTGACACCATCCTTTTGACCACCACCTAGCCTGCCTACACATTTCTCCTCTGATGATTTGTTACAGTCCACCACAGGAAGAAGATTCTTGTGGTTTTATTATTTTACATCTTCCTGCCTCTGGCTGAGAAGAAGAAAGTGGAAGTGGCACCATAAGGCATTAATTTAAGGAGGCAAGATGGTAATTGGAAGCTTTCCACTACCTTTAATGAACTTTGGACTGGAATCATAAAGAAAAAGTCTCAGCAAACACCTTTCACTGAGAAAGTGGCTTGCTGGAATAAGTCATACAAGACTGATCAATGGTTTCACACCGCTCACAACACCTTGTGTGCCTTCATGTTTCACAGTGTGATGCAATCTCTTCACACTCTCCCATGGCTATGGGGGATTTGGCTGTGTTCTGATCTCTATTTGAATTGTGAATCTTCACTTCTCTGAAGTAAAGGTCTGCTGTGGGTTGGCCTTGGCCAGCAGCCACACACCCACACAGCCACTGGATCACTCCCCTCTCCCTCCCGCCTCCCCACAGGATGGGGGAGAGATTAAGAACAAAAGTGAGAAAACTTGTGGGTCGAGGTAATGACAGTTTAAGTGAAGGATGGATTTATTAAAAAAAATAAAAAAAA
>VZTG01008002.1:642129-677442 GCA_013397845.1 Melanocharis versteri
AAGTGAAGGGAAAAAAAGTGATGCAAAAACAATCACAACAATCACTCACCACCTCCCACCAACAGACCCGTGCCCAGCCACTCTCCAAGAAGCAGCCACCCTGGAAATCATGTGCCCACCTCTCACTCCCTTCTTCCTCTGCCCCAGTTTTATTCCTGAGCATGATGTTATGTGGTATGGAATAGACCTTTGGACAGTTTGGGTCAGCTGTCCAAGTCTTTTGTTCATCCCCAGCCTATTCCCTCCATGGGCAGAGTGGGGAAAAAAAGCAGGCCTTGCCACTGAGCGAGCTCTGTTCAGTAATACCCAAAACACTGTTATGTCATTGTAGTGAACCATTCAGANAAAGCCTTGCCAAGCTTTCAAGAAAGCCTTGAGCAAGCTCTGTTCGGTAATACCCAAAACACTGTTGTGTCATTGTAGTGAACCATTCAGACCTTGTGGCTAAATTTTGCCCTAAACCAGCTGGTTTCGAACCAAAGGAGAAAGCTCCATTAAGCCATGGATCCTGCAGAGGCAGCACAGCAAGTTTTTTTCATGTTGATTTCTCTCCTGGACCGTGATCCACCACTGTGTAGCCACAAACCTCAGAAAGGTTTATTGACAAACTTTGATCAGAAACGTTGTCCAGGCACAGACAGACACACAGACAGACACTCACGCCTCCGTCAACACTGCCCGAGTTCCAGAATCTTCCAGGAAGAAGAATGCCCATGCCCTGAACTCCTCCTGGAAGAGATATTGGAAGAACTGGAGTTATGAAAACGTGTACATGGGCCCCCACCTCTGACAGACCGGGACTGTGCATTATAACCATGATGGACCACCATCACCCACACATTGCTGGAGCCATAGGTGGGGATACCTTTCTATCTGTTCTTCTATCTCTCTTTGTTCTTCTCTTTCCAATTTTCCTCTCTCAGGGTGATCATACACTCCAGAACATCTATACGTTCCTTTTCCAATCTGTTACTTTTTTTCTCATTTCAGTTGTTCTAATCAAATTCATTGTTATATCAGTTATTTAGTGTTGTTTTGCTTTAATCCAACTCAAAGGGTCAGTTAGCAATGAACCTGGCTGTTCTGCCTCAGAGGCAGATCGCAGCAGCCACCAGCAGTGTTTTAGCCACAAATCCAAACTGCAGCTCCACATGGGCTGCCATGGAGAAAATTAACTCCAAATCAACCAGACCCTGCGCAGGGTCTAAAGTCTTTGCCTTCTTGGGGGCAAGACAAAATCAGGAGTACTGGAGAACAGCGGGGTTTATCTATTCTACCACCTGCTGAGGGCTGGGCACAGGAATGGGCTGAAGGGATGAGAGCCGAGGAGCAGTTCCAGAATGAGAGTCAACATCTCGTCTGGCTGTAGCTCCCAAAGCAACTCCACTGTTGTTATTAAGAACTAATTGTTGATTTGCTGCATGGATGGTCTAAAATGGAAAAGCAGCCGGATGTTAGTCTTTGTCACTTCAGATCAGATGCCCAAGGACAGAATGAAGGTTGCATTGGACTATTTTTAGATTTTCCAGTTTTGTGGCCCTACCGAAGCAACAGCATGAGTTTCACTTTAAAGAGAACAACAACACCAAATATATATATATATACTGTATATTTAAATGCACAGACCTTTCATTGTGCAGTCTAAGCCTTTTACCAGGCAACAAGAATTTTTCTGCTTGTGTTGTATCTGTTAGATCCTGCTTCTCTTTGATTGCGCATCCTTTCCCTCCTGCTCTAAATAGACTGAGATCATCACTACGTTTTACTAAACATTTGCCAAGAGCAAGTGCTGGTTTTTTATGGGAAGTGTTGGAAACATCTCAAAATACAGGGTTTAGAGCAGAACACTTAGCTTTTGCATCGGTTTAGCATTTTTCTCCCCCTGAAAACTGTCATATTGGCACACAAAATATCTCTCTGTTTGTGTGGAACAGACATCCAATTAGTAACAAGCTGGTGCTTAGTCCATCAATAGTTGAAATGTTTTGTTTGGGAGCTCTGGCCTGGGTTTTGGTTGGGGGTTTTATTTCTTTTTTTCAGCTGAAGAATCTATTGTTATCACACCACAAAAACAATAGTAGCATCAATTGTCCTAAATATCATTTGCTTGCAGCCTCACTGGCACTTATTTAATTATTGTCTCATTCCATTTAAGCTACATGCTGTAGGAACATTTTGTACTTAAAACCAAAGAGAACACTTAGAAACATTTTTTATCACTTACAAAAAGAGACTCAGAAAAGGATCAAGGCACCTGAATGAATCTCTCATTTAATTATATAGTTAATTATATTACTTAATAAGAAAGATTGTGCATGAAAACATTGGATACAGACAGGAGGTTTGTATATGATAACTGTTTTTTCAAGATACAGGGGTTTCATACTGATATTCCAGCTTTTTCTTTTGGGCTGAGAAATTTAATGAAAGTATACATTGCTTTTTACTAGATTTTACTTTGCCATTGCTTGCCTGATGACAGCAAGTCGGAGGATGTAACTGGAATCTGGTGTGAATGAGTTTGGCCAGTGTTTCTCATTATACACACAGAGCCAAAATGCTCTATTCAAATATTTTTATATTTTGGTGCATTTCAAATCCCCATTGCTGTGCATATTTTAACATGTCCTCGTCTTTAGGGACTTTTGTGAGCTCAGTGGAGGTAAAACCCAACAATTGTGTTTGTGGACAAGTAAATATCTAAAGTGGTTAAAAGCCATTCTCTGTAACATCAGAGGTTGGGTGACAATTTGAGGAGAACCACAGGTCCTCCTGCCTGCCCCAGCCTGTGTAATTTGTGGTGGAAGATCTCCCTGCTGACACTGGGTCACCATGGCTGTGCAGCACTGTGGAGTGCTGGGACGAGGTGTTAACTTGTTCCCTTCAAATGCTACAGGTACAGGAACAGGAGAAGGTGACCTAACCAATAAATCCTTCCTCTCAGGGCATTGTCGTTGTGAGCACCGGATTAACATGACAAGGTTTCACTGCATTTTGCTGAAGCAAATCCCTATCAGGCTTCACTGAGCCCTTGGAACATGACCCTTTTTCAAGCACCTCTCTTTGCTTGGGAAAATATTTCTATTTTGTCTTTTTTTTTTTCTCTAAGTTGCCCATGCGTTTTTCACAAGACACCTGGACTGAGGCAGAATTACAGAGCAGAACTCCAGCACATAGACCTGAAATGTGGAAAGTGCTCTCTCACTCACTAGTGAAGAAACAGCAGATGAGAAATGAAACTACAAATAAAAGAAAAAAAAAAAAAAAACCAAACAAAAACAAAACACAAAACAACTATAGGACTTAGTAATAAGAAAATAAAGGATTTATAAATTACAATTTAGTCCATAGAAAATATTGAAGATTCACCAGTTTGGCCCAGGAGAAGTAGCAAATTGTAATCCTTAATGTGAAAGAATTATTACTACATTCATCTAAGGTATTGATGAAGTACAACTGAGAAAATAAGAAGCAAAAGAAAATATAAATAACTATTTTCATCTTTAGAAATAAGACAACACATGGTGAGACCATTCACTTCACTGTATTCCTTCTCTCCTTCAGTTTTTGTATATATTTGTCTGCTTCTCTTCTAGATCTCTTATTGTCTGCATTAAAAACACAAATGAAGGAATGTTTACCTGTGTAAGGTTTTCTTTTGTGCTTCCCAAGGTGAATTCAATCAAGTGTTTTTCCATAGTGCCCCTGGTTTTCCCTTCTGATCTCTTTTATGTGTAGGAAATGTGTCAGTAAATAGAGCTCAGTGGTCACTTGAATTTAATACTTCAATTTATTAGAATGTGATAAAAAGATTTGACATCATTTGGAAAAGACAGATGATTCCCATGCCTTGTACATGTTAATGAAGTACTGCAGAGCTCAAGAGAGATATAATAATGTTTTTCTGTGAAAGGCTTATGAAATTTCTTTAGTGAAATCTTTTACCGTTCTCAAGGCACTAAAAAAAAAGTCATCTGATAACTTGTTTACAATTAAAAAAAAAAAGGTATAAAGGCTTTTTAGAAGGAATGATAACTATAAGTTATAAAGCAGATCAGCAGCTCTAGAGAGAACTTATCAGGAGCCTGGAAAAACGGAGACTTTAATGATATGGGTAAGTGTTTTTAGAGGGCAGAGGATGTGCCACATGAAAGAGAGTTAAACTGACCGCACACTTTAAGCAATTTGAACGTGTGGATGGCAAAGGTTTTGTCTTTGTTCTGCCTTCAGTACAGCTAATGTGTGTCTCCACATCGCGCTGTGCTGCCTCTCCCCACAGGACTGTGCTTCTGAGTGGTGTTTGAAATAAAGGTGATGGCACACTACTGTTGGTCTTGAGAGGATCAACACCTCTGAATTCAGGGGTGAGATTACCTTTTCTTGACTAACAGAGATAAAATGCATGCAAGGAAAGATTCCTGAGATGTTTCTGGGTCAGTGAGGGTCAAAAAGAATTGTGTCCAGCTTTTTCCCAGAAAAATTGTCTCCTCGTATAACGTGACATTTAGTATTTATGTGAACTTTTGCAAATGTGTCAGATTGCAGAAGATTGCATAAATATTTTTGTCCCCAAGGCAGAAAATACACCCAATACTTCCCTAATGCAATGTAACTAATTAGTGTATTGCTCTTTATCAGAAGAATCTCTCTGGCTGTTTTGCATAATTATGGCTGGGTTCAAATTTATAAAAACCTCTCTAGAACAGACACAAACAAGATTTGCTTTCCTAAGCCAACTGTGTCTTGTTATGACAGTGGGAAGATAATGCCTTGGTGGAATTCATGATCTTGAGGGATACAGACCAGGCAAAAAGAGTAGGCATAACCCTGAACCTTAAGAAGCGAACTTCTAGTTTTTAAAGAAGTAGTGGATTGGACCCCCTGGGAAACTGTCCTCAGGGACAGAGGAGAAGAAGAAAGCTGGCAGCAATTTAAAGATATTTTCCTTAAAGCACAAGAAGAGCTCTCAATTCTCATGTTCAAGAAATTGGTCAGGGAAGGCAGGAGCCTGGCCAAGTAAGGACCACCTGGTCAGACTGAAATACAGGAGGGAAATGCTTAGATGGTGAAAGTAGAGACTTGTATTCCGGGAAGAACATAGGAATAACTGCCTGGGACTGTAAGTGTGGGGTCAGGGTTGATAAGGCACAGCTGAAGCTAAGTTTGGTAAGGAATGTGAGGAATGATAAGAAGGTTTTCTACAGGTACATTAGCCAGAAAAAGCAAGACAAAAGAAACTTCACTGTAGCAATAAGTGAGACAGGAGAACTGGTGGCAGGTGACTTGGAGAAGGTAATTTTTCACTGAGAATTGCTCTTCCCACAGCTTTCAAGTAGATGGAATGCAAGACACTTGGTGAATGAAGTCCCACCCATGACAGGACAAAAGGCAACAGTTTTAAACTGAAAGATGTTAGATTTAGACTAAATATAGGGAAATAATTCTTTGTTATGAGAGCGGGGAGGCCCTGGCACAGGTTGCCCAGAGAAGCTGTGGCTGCCCCATCCCTGGAGGTGTTCAAGGCCAGGCTCGATGGGGCTCTGAGCAACCTGGTCTTGGGGAAGGTGTCCCTGCCAATGGCAGTTGGAAAGAGATGATCTTTAAAGGTTCTTTCCAACCTAAATCCTTCAATGAGTGTATGACCATATAACTATTCTTCCTGTCTGCCTGCCTTTGAGCGCTCACTCTCAGATTTAGCATTTTCTACGAAACCTCCCTTAGGGCACAATCTCTGTGTTTTAAAGCTAACACCGAGCACTGGATCAAGAGGGCTGTTCCTGAAGGGATTTGGCAAGTGACTCGTTAACTTGTCTGGGGGATGCTGCATATGGCCAACTTAACTTTGAATCCTTGAGCTTACAAAGAAGAGCAGGATATCACAACACTGAGTTAAGTCACCTTAGGGGCATCTCTTCAGCACAAACAGATCCTCAGCTGACACAACTGTTCCCATCCTCTGACTGCTCTTACTGGGAACACTGGTATTATATATAGAGCTGTACCTCGGCATTTATGAGTCCTAGATCAAATGTCTTTTACTTCTGCAGACTTTCTTTGTGATTTTGGACAAACGTTTTTGGAAAAGGTGTTTCAAGTTGTTGGACATCTGTGTAAAATTATGCTTAATGTTTTAAATTGGACATGAATCTCTTGGCCAATATCACAGAATACCACATATATAATTTTCATTTTGTTTTAGTCTTCATTCCTCAGTTGCTTATCAGTAGGTAGGAGATAAGAGCACTCTCTTGTCTCATGGCATAAAAGGATATCAGGATTGCGATTTTTTTTTTAATCCTTCCATGTAAGAAATAGGAGATTAGATACTTTTGATGCAGATGTTAGATGGAAAGAGGTATTCATCATTTTTAGTATCACCTGAGAACTCACGGATTACAGTAGTATTTATTTTATCATAATAGGATAGCTTTGAAATATCCAAGTTGTGCATTTTTCAAATAATGCGATGGCAAAAGGAGAACCCTCCATTACTCTAGAAGCACAATGGAGAGAAATCTCTAGAGCACATTTATTCATATAAGGGTAAATATATATTAAATGGCACAACATAAAATCATAGGTAGATAACAGACAAGAAATGCTAAAATAACATCAGGAAATGGTAGTGGCATGCAGCAGCACAAGTCTAAGAACAAAACAACCACGTCAGATATAATAATCCGTTTCTACAATAAAATTATTTGCCTGATCAGATGTTTCTGTCTGTAGCTCTTCCCCTTGACTTGCAGCATACTGAAGTGACAGATCAATGCTTTCCTCTACTATAAATTCTTGTGACAGTGAAATTCTTATTCAAGAAGAGACCATTACCAATGTTTTTGCCTAATAGGTTCTAATGCTGTTTGTGCTACTCGGTATGCCATTACAGTCATTATCTTTTCAGGAGTAGAACTGAACAATACGTGGAAAGTTTAGTGAAAAAGGCTATTTTGTAGGATAATAACACACCAGAGTATCTGAACCTGAAAGTAAGGCCCTTTAATACAGATTCATCTGTCTAAGTCTGTCATAATCACACCTATCTTCATCCTTTTCGTTTGCACTAAGTGCCCAGCAGAAAGCATCTCCATACACTGCAATTGCTGGTTTTGCTCTGTGATCAGATGTTTTGCTACTTAAGTGGCAGCTTAATACGTATTTCTTGACTGCCCTTTGTGGTTTTGCCCACGTGTCACGTCACAGAGTGAAAACAAAGTGAACATCTCCTACAGGCTGATGGATCATCCTCTAAGGACAGTGGGTAATTCACAACAGCCTCTCTTCCTACTTTCATATCTTTCCTGCCCCCCCAAAAGGCCTTATGTTGGTAATTGATGGAGAATACAAGAATAAGCAGGCAGGAAATTCATGGTGCATCTTAATTATTAGTTTATGCCTATCTCAGAATATCAAATGAATTGGCCAAATTTGCTGATCTGCCTGAAAGCTAACTCAGAAAATGAACCATGAAAAAAAAATAGTTTTCTTTTGGATCAGTTAGCGAATTAGTGATCTTACAGGAGTATTATCACTGGAGCTGCATAAAAGATGGAGCTGGCATGCTTGTGTAAGGAAAATAGAGAGCAAGAACAGCCTTTTCGGAATTAGTTCCTATTATCAACTGATTTAGTTGGCTGTAAACTCACAGAATTAGCACAGACTTTACTTAATAAGCACAATTTTGTGTTCCTTCTATAGCAAGCATAGAAAGGACTATGATTTTTTTTATTAAAAGGTACTTTAACATACATTTCATACATATAATCATTTTAATTAAATTTTTCTTTATAACTTGTTTTATTCCAGCTATTATTATAATGCTTCATAAGACATTCCCCAAAATTGCATTCTTCAATGGGGGCCACTGGAGATAAAAGGAAAAGCTCCCAAAAAGGAAGACATCCTATGTGATGGACAGACTGGCCGTATTAGAATGCATGGTTTGACCTGGGCAGACACTGCTGCACTGTGATTTCAAAAATTGCTTTGCCTTTCTTACAGCTCAGCTTTGACAGCTGTAAAGCAGAAATAATTATATAGGCCTCCTCTGAATGAGCATTCAGATTTGTGAGGACGGTGTGCTCTTGGAGAAATGTGCATTACCAACAGTTACTAAGCCTTCCTGAGGTTAATGGAAGCAAGTAGACCTAGAGATAAGGTGGAGATTAATCCCTTTTCTTTCTTGTACAAACTTCATTGTGCTTATCTTTGATGAAAACTGGGAGAAAAACATCATTTAGGCAACTAAAGTGCTTAATCCCAACCTTAGAGACATTAGATGTTCTACTGCCATCACTGGCTTTGCCTGCATGGTAAAGCTTGTCACATGTGTCAGCAAGGACTGATGACAAGATGATAATAAAAATCTGTCTTTGAAGTGTACAGGAGAATCATTCTGGATGATTAGAAAGTGGTCAACAACAGCTTGCCCTGTACTGTGTTCCTTAAAGGGAATGTCAGCCTTAAAATTCCTTATTGAAACTTCCCAGCTCCTATCACTGTCCACCACAGGACAAGTTGCAGATTCAACAGGACACAGGGGAGAGTTGAATACCAAGCAATAAAGCTGACAGAACATAAAGCAAATTGAGGCAGTAATAAAGCTGCTAGGATTTGCTGTAAATGGCACCAAGTTTGTAGCAAGCCTTATGAAAGTCTGCTTACATCAGATGTGTTGGGTACCCACTAAATGCACAAGATCCCTCTCAGACAGCTATGCCAATTCCTGTTAGAACAACAGAACTATAAAGCAGCAGATTCTGCAAAAGTTGAAGATTATGAAATAAAGTTCCAGCAGATTTGATCTGCCGAGTGTTGTATTGTATATTTTTTAACATTAAATGCAGACTTTCTGATGAATCCTGACATGTTTATTTCTTTGTTCCCCAGCACAGCTAAAATAACCAATAAACACAAAAAATTCTCCTGCAGAGATTGTGATACTATTTTTCTTCCAGGTTTTGGAAGTCTGGATTTTTATGTACAATTCATTACTTATTTTATGGGTGATAGTAAAAATAAGTAGCCAACTAACTAGATATGTTTCCCCTCACCCCAAACATCAACAGAGCTAGAAGCATTGGTTTATTTGAAAAATAAATTGTTTATAGCCTTTATAGAACACTTTTGGACAAACTTTACAATGGTTGCTAAATGGGTCCTGAAGAAAATATTACTTTTCTAGAAAATTATTTTGGTCCTCCTACATTGCAATGACTGGTATTTCAGGTGAATACTTATTTAGCTCTGTCAGCAGAACTTTTTATCCAGACTAACATCACTCTGGGGAGTTCAAAATGTACGTAGGTAAAGGCTTATTCTCTTTGCCCAGTCAATGGCTGCATTTATGTGATAATGTGCAACCTCAAAGGACAATAGCCCTATAAGAAAAGAAATCAAACATTTTGCCTCCACTTTGCACAACTAATGCCACCTTTGCTGGAGTACTTCAGGAGTTCCTGTGCTGTGTGGTGTGCTTCATAAACTGCACTAAGTAAAACAGCAAAACCTAATGGTTTTAAGCTGCCTACATTGCTATGGAGAGCAGAACAAGGTGATCCAAACCCATTTTAAGTAATGAGATAAGGGAGATGATGACACACAAAGAAGTGAGGAAAGGGTGGACTGGGTTGGCAAGCAAAGTGTGCACTGTGGTGTGGAATAGAGACCTTAGAAACAATAACAGGGCTGAAGGGGCTCCACCCCAAGAATACGCACACCAAGAAAGAAGTGCCTATAGGGCCTAAGTGTGGAGGAAGCTCTTGTTTCTTTTCAGGGAAATATTTGTGACTGGGAGCCCATCTGAACTGTTTGTATGATAACTCACACAAGAAGAGAGATAGCTGATGCCATGGTAAAGACAATCTTGATTGTCCTTAAGGGTTATTACTATCAAGGGAGGTTCGAGGAGCATCGGAAGCAAAAAAAGGATACCACCCCTATTTTGAAGAATAGAGAGAAGGAAGATCTGTAGAGGTACTGAGTTGTAACTTTATTTCAGTCTATGGCAAGATGATGAGGCAAATCCTGCTAAAAACCATTTTTAAATATGTAAAGGGGAAGAAGGTGACTGGGAATATTAAACACAGTTTTAGAAAGGTAAAATCATGGCTGATCAGCCTGACAGATTTCTACAAGATCTGTCTTGGTGGGTGAGGGGGCAGCAATAGAAGTTTTTTTATCTTGAATTCAGCAAGGCTTTTGACATGGTCACTCTTAAATTCCTTAGACAATCTATGAAATAAGGACAAGGTGAATGAATGGTGAGATGCTCTAAAAGACGGATGAAGAACTGGGTACAAAGGGTTGTGATTAGCTGCACAAAGTCCATCTGGAGGAGAGTTACAAGAGAGGTACCCAGGGATCTGTGCTGGAGTCTGTGCTGTTTAAGCTCTTCATTATTGGTGTACTCTCATCAAGTCTGCAGAGGATATAACAAGGAGTGGCTGATACACCAGAGGGCTGTGCTGCCAGCAGGAGAAACCTGAACAGGCTGGAGACACGGGCTGGCAGAAACCTCATGAAGTTCAGCATAGGTAGAGTGCAAAATCCTACTCCTAGGGAGAATAACCCTGTGCACCAGCACAGCTAGAAAGTAACTTTGTAGAAATTGTCCCAGGAATCCTGGTGGACAGCAGGCTGTGTGTAATTCAGCATTGTGTCCTGGCAGCAATGGGGGTCAGTCACCTCCTGGGCTGCATCAGGGAGGGCATTGTCAGTAAATCATGGAGTCACAGAGTGGTTTGGGATGGAAGGGACATTTAAACATCATCTGCCTCAACCCGCCTGACACAGGCAGGAAGTTCCTTCAGTAAATGAAGTTGTTTAAAGCTTGGTCCAACCTGACCTTGAACTCTTCCAGTGAGAGGGCATCCACAATTTCTCTGGGCAACCTCTTCTACAGCCTCACCATCCTCATTATAAGAATTTCTGCCTAACATCAAATTTAACCAAACCTCTTTCAGGTTGAAACTGCACTCAATCCTACTGTCTGTGTTGTGGATGCAGACACTAAGCAGTTTTGGTCTCAATACGGACCCTGAATGGACACAACCCTTTGGATATGGCCATCCAGCAAATTCATTATCCATCTAGAAGTCCATCCGTCCAATCCTTATTTCTCCACTTAAGTGGCAAGAATGTTGTGAGGGACCATTCCAAAGGCTGTACGAGAGTCCAGGTGACATCAGTACCTCTTCCCTTGTCCACTGATGCAGTCACTCCATCGTGGGAGGCCGGTAGATTGGTCAGGTACAATTTGCCCTTGGTGAAGGTCATGGGAGATGACATTGTCCCTCTGCTGTAGTGAAACAGACCTCGTGTGCCATGTCCAGTGCTGGTGGCTGGACCAGACAATCTCTAAAGGTCCCTTCCAGCTTCAACTATTCTGAGAATCCACAGTTCTTTGATAAGACATTTTACTGTTAATCAGCTCATATAAATGCAATTTTGTGTGAAAAACTATCCAAAGGAGTATGAAAACTGCATAATGGTAATTTCCAACATAACAAAAACATAGTTAGGAGACTGCTGATATGCTAGAGTTCTTTTGCTGAAACTCTAATGGAACTTCTGAGAAATGCAACTCAAAGAGATCTTTGAAACATCAGTAAGACTAAAAAAAAAAAATATAAAAAGCCACCAAGAAGAACCAAGAAGGCAAAGAAAATAACAATGTATTTACCTTAGGAAAATGCAAGGTAATTAACTTAAGGAAGATAGTATTTAAGAAAAGAGAGAAAACACAATCAAATAATAATACTTAAAATCTGCAGTTGATCATAGATAAAAAATAAATAAATGAAATTAATGTGGGAAACAAACAGGCAACTAAAGAGCAGAGAATGATGTGATTTTCTGCTGCCTACTCTGAGACCTTGCATCACAAAAGAAAGACACCTGGTGAGTTAACATCTGGTATGTTCATAGATACAGAAATTTTAAGGTCATTTTTATCACTTAGTCTGATCTCACTCAGCAAGAAACTTTTGAGTTCAGGCATCCAGTATCTTGTGGTTCAGGTTTCCTCTTGAAAACCTCTTGGTATTGCAAATTTCAATATTGTCCCGGTCTTGCTGGGACATGAGAAAATACCATCAGTTAGAAGACTGATCATATGCTGTGATTTTGCTCTTAGGGGTTGGAAAGAAGGGGTGACAAAAAGATGTGGCTCTAAAAAGAAGCAGAGGGGGAAAAAAACAGGGTCCAGAAACGAGAAGGTGAAGGTCCTGGTTGGAGTAAAAATCTTGGAAGTAGGAAGAGGTCTGGGAGATGGATGAGATGCATGGAGATGAGGCTCTGAGGACACCCAGGAACCTCAGCCAGTAGCATCTGTGGCTGGCATCTGTGGCAGCAGCCCAGCCTGGACCAGTGTGACCTTCTCCCTGAGCATGATGGACCAGCAGTGACCTCCCTGCAGGGAAGGAGGGTCAAGGTCTGGTGAGCACAGAGCCACAGGGGAGAGGGAGTGAGCTGAGAAATCAGGCAGGGAAAAACTCTTACCTCCTTCCTTCTGAAATAAACCCCAGCATCCTGATACATCATTGGCTGTTATTTACTCTTTCTTAGACAGAGACAGAAAAGAAGAAACTGGGCCCCCATATATTCTGAAGGGCTTGCAGGACAAATATAAACCAAAATGTAGTTCTTTGTCCAAAGCAGGAAAATCTCAGAGTGCTTCTTAGTTTAACATGTGGAAAACACAGCCCTAGTTTCAAATTATTATTGTTGTTATTATTATTAATACCACCACCATCATCATATAATGATAAACAAACAAGTCAAGCATTTGAAGGAAATTTTCTGACTTATAGGATACACAACCTCTTTGATGTTAAGGAAACCAAAACCAACCACACGAAAAAAAATAAACCAAAACTCACTAACTACTATCATATATTTTCTTCTGTATAAAATGTATTTTCCCTTGACTTTCCTCAGCTGCCAATGGACACCCAAACCATGCCTGCAGTTATTGTTTTAAACCAAAACTGTAAGGAATATGAGCTTACTAAAAAATGTAAAACCTCTGCAAGATCGATAAGTGAAGAAGGAGATGCAGAGATTCCAGGTAACAACAAGGACTATTGACTTTGACTCCTGAATACAAAAATAATAGATATTTTGTGTTCCAGAAATGAGGGTACATAATAAAATGAATAGAAAGACATCTAACATTCTTCAAAAGGATATAAAGTTCAAATATTAAGAAATACTTTAAAGCTTTTACCCACTGATCACATATATTGCAAAATATACTGTTTTACCTCACATATTCATAATACAGAATTCTTGGTATTTATATTTTCATGCCTTAAATCCATGAAGTGTTCCAATTGCAACCCCCAAAATGTTGTGGTTTTTTTCTCTGTTTGTAGATGCAGACCTGGAAAGAAAGATTAATTATCTGTACTGGGATACATCTTCATCATGTTTAGACAGTGAAGATACCTACATTTGAGTTGTCTGGATTCCAGAGAAGAACTCCAGAAGCTGTTGTCTTGCAGCTAATTTATTTAGGCTAGAGGCCTCCTTTAGTGATGAATCACAAACTATTTATTTATGGCTATTAAAATAAAAGGAAACTAGAAAAAACGTGTTTATATGAAATATTTTCCTTGGGAATAAATCCACATTGGTTTTATATTGTAGTGGGATAAAATTCATAAGGAAATGATACAATATGGATCATTTTGGTGCAGAGCACAAGGAGTGACTTTAGTGTTCACCAGGGGCTCACAGAGCTCCAATTAAGTGAGGACAGCCTGGAGGTAAAACCCTGTATCAATGTACACGACTGTGTAATGCACATCAGTCATCAGCGCACTCAAACCTCTCCTGGCACCAGTCCTTCTGACCTCCTTGTCCTTCTTTCTGAACTGTTACAGTGCTTGATTACTCTAATTGCTTGGAAACCACACATTATAATTTCTGAGTTACTTTTTTCATCTCAGGGATGCACAAACTTACTGTGGTCTCACTGTTCACTGAATCCTGTTACAAATTTTTCTCTGCACTTGCCTCATTAATAATACAGTGCCAAAACCAATTTCTTTAATAAGCTAAATAGCCTGAGCTCCCACATTTTTTCCACATAAAATATGATCCATAGAGCATTTTAACTGCCATCCTGCCATATTCTTTCTTGCATGAGTATTTTTCTGCATCATTTAAAAGTCTGCACTACAGAGCTATTGGGGATCTTGACAGATCTTGTACAGAGACAAGGCAATTTCTTTATTTTTGTTTGACAGTGTTGCTTTTTATACTTCTGAAGACAATATTAGTCCTTTCCGTTACAGTGCTTCACCGCCAGCATGTTGAGATGATATTTTCTTGTTGAACAAAAGGGGTTTTTTTTACAACTTACCACTTTCTACTCTGAGATCCCTTATCAAGTAAATTCAGCATGAATTTCCTGCTCTTGCACATGTTATTGAGCAGCTGATCACTGGGAAACAATTGTAAGGTACCCTGTTGGAGAAGCATGTCTCCATTATTTATCTCACCTTTTTTTCATACCTCCAAGATTTATCTGTAACTATCTGATATAATTATTAAAAGCTTTACTATAAGCATTATAAATTGGTCAGTTCATGGATGACTTCCCTTTAACAGCTGCTAAAAGTGACATTAATCCATTTGATGTTTTATTTGCTCCATAGAAAGTAAAACATTGTGTAGTACTTTCTCAAATACCCTGCAGAAATTCCAGTGTGCTACATCAATATGTTTATCTTGATCAGATGGATGAATTATAGCAGCATAGAATGGGAAGAGGCATTCCATGTCATTGAATTACAGTTTTGTTTTGTCACAAACAATGATGTTGTGTAATACATTCTATAGACTGCTCTGTAAATAAAGAAGGATATTTGCCTGACTGCTAGAATTAGCCTGGTTTATCAGAACCTCATTACTGTTAACATTAAAAATTTTCTTCTAAATTCTAGCCTAATTAATTATACTCATGCTTCCTTGTTGCACAATTGTCCTTTTCCTAAGAGAGTTCTTCTGTCATCTTTCTATTTAGCTCTCGATATTATTTCTAAACAGAATACTCTTTTTTTTTTTTTTTTTTTTTTTTTTTTTTTTTTTTTTTTTTTTTTTCATAAAAAAAAACCCNTTTTTTTTTTTTTTTTTTCCCAGATAAATAAATCCCAATTGTTTTACTCTTGGGGTAGTAAAAATGACTAATTTTTCTTGGATTTTCATAGAAATTATTTTCAGCAGTTATACTATGATGACAAAAATGACATGCTTATTTGATGAGCCACATGGATAGACATTAATCATGAGGTTTGATGCTTTTTGTATTGGATAACCATTTTATCATTACAGTTCTTTCTGGGACTGAAATCAAGCAAAGCACTTCAAGTTTTGCAAAATTTGTCTGTCCTGCTTAATTCTACACATGATGCTGGTGGTCTTTTCTGTCAAGAAGTCTCACAACTCCAGTTTGTTTATTTATTTATTTATTTTTTACTTTATACTGTTTCTTGTTTGGAAGCTTCTCAAAATAGATCTAATAAGAGAGGAACTTCAGGCCAAAACAATTTTGCATTTCAGCAAATGCTGCTTGTACCCGCCTTTATTATCAATGCTATGCTTTCTGTTTTATTCACAGCATTACACAAAGCAAAATATATATTGAATATCTTTCCTTGTTGTGCATCCTTACCTCTTACATTTCCATTCAAATGTAGCAGGGGATGCACCCATTACTTAGGATCTCACCCCCATTGCAATATACCTACTTACTGGGCCATGACCCACGATTTTTACTGGGCCATTTAAACTTCAGTGATCATTTTGCTTTCTTTATCCACTGCCTGCACTGAATATTCTATTTGAATTCATTATATTGCAGTGGTTCTTTTTCCATATCGTATTGCATATTAAACTAGGATAGTCATTTTCACCTCTTCTCTTAATCAAGATTTTTTTGTGTGTGTCATGAAAGAGTCTCCATGTTTGTGAAATCATGGTTTCTCGTGCATTCCATAAAATGTCCTAAGAGTATTCATAATGTCCATTAACACTTCTTTCTTTAAATTTATCACTTCATATAAAACATCATTAGGAATTGGGATTAAATTTATTCCTTGTTATAAAACATCATTAGTGTTGGGATGTTAATATAATCTCTTTAATTCAGAGAAAGATTCAACAGTGCCGGCTGTAAGTGATTATAATTGATGAGAAAATTCTAAGAGTCCTGTAAGCTTAGTGATTTCCATAAGTCCAGGTGATTTTTGTAGATGTGGACACATTTTTTTTCCTCACCAATGTAGCCATAGTTGCTATAGTGACTAATCCCACTAGTCCCCAGCAACTGGACCCTGTGTGATTCCTCTTGTTATTTCAGATTCAGCTCTCTAATTTGCCAGTGTTCCCAGTGCTTTTCATTGCTCCTTCCAAGCAGCCTCACAGATCAGTTGCTAAGTCCTGTAACTATTTATTTTCAACCTGCTGCTTTCTTGAGTGTGCAATTTTGTCTGTATTGTAAAACTGCCTGTGACAAGACCCCGCTTTTTGAAAAGGGCCATATCTCTGCAAGAGAAGGACTATCTAATGGTAAGGCAGGATGTCACTGAGAATGCAATAAGTGCACAATTGGAGAAGACCAGGAGATTGTCAGTAAAGTAAGAGGGAACAGAAAGGAAAGAGCCTTTTCTGCAGGAACAGCCAGGTTGGCGCTTTTGAAAAAAAAAAAAAAAAAAAAAAAATGGGGTGTTAAAACATTTCTATGTGATCCAAAAATATGAGCTGATGGTACATAATGATGCCCAGAAGGTATATTGTTTCCTTACCAATATGTTAGAAGGAAAAGCTTTTCTTGTTAACTGAAAATGCTTAAGAAAATGAATGGTGAAAAAAAAAAATCCTATCCTTCACAGTGATGAAATTGTATAGTACCACTAATATTGGACCAAAAGGGAGTCCAACCTCCCTTTTCAAGAAGGAACGCCTACAGACAGTTGCTCAGGACTGTGTTCAGACAACATTTTAGTATTTCCAAGGATGGAGATGCCAGTGGCAAACTGTGCCAGTGGCAAAAGTGTACCCTCACGTTCAGAGGGAACCTCCTGTGTTTGTGCCCATTGCCTCTGGTCCTGTAGCTGGGCATAACTACAAAGAGACTGGCTCTGTCCCCTTTGCATGCTCCCTTCAGGTATTTATACACATTGATAATCTCCTAATTCTTCTCTTCTCCAGGCTGAAAAACTCTGCCTCTCTCAGTCTTTCCTCATAGGAGAGATCTCCTGTCCATTCATCCTTTTTGCACATCCACTGGATTCCCTCCCATATGTCCACGTTGCTCTTGTCCACATCTGGACTCAGTTCTCCTGTTGGTCTTACCAGTACCTTGACTTGCAAGCAATGCTCTTCCTAATGCAGCCCAGGAAATTGTTGGGCACTTTTATTGCAAGGGCACGTTGCTGGATCACTCATTGTCCACCAGGACTTCAGGACCTTTTCTGTAAGTTTGATTTCCAGCTGCCCAGCTCTCAGCAGCTATTGCTGCAGAGGGTCGTTCCCCTCTAGCAGCAGGACTTCACTTTTATTTTGTTGAACTTTATGATGCTCCCATCAGCCCAGTTCTCCGTCTTCCTGAGGTACCTCCAAATGGCAGCACAATGTATGAATGTGGGAATTAATTGGTCTGGATCAGGAGGGGAGGAATTTTAGTCTCTAGACCTTAAGACCATGTTATTCCCATACATGTTTCATGTCTGGCAGTTTCCTTTACCCAGTGTTTTCTTATTCAGACACCAAAATTAAAATGTTCTCATAAAAGGCTTCTCTTTGCCAAGATCTGTTTTCTGATATTTAAAAGCTCATTTTATGCCTTCCAGACATTCTGCATTCTTTTCTTTTCAGGTAATGAGTACATCCCTACTTACTGCCTAGGTACAGAACGAACGACATCTGTGATCTGAGTTATAGTAAGCCAACAAAGGCAAAGAATATACATTACTACTGCAGTCTGTAGAGAAATTTCTAGATTCAAGGTCATAAGTCAAGAAAAACATTAATTCCTCAAAGAGGCACTGAGACACTGTGGGGAGAGCTTGAAGGAATATCATCATAATTCCTCCATCTGGCCACAAACACTCTGTCATTTGCTGTCCTAATAAGGAACACAGTGATTAAATATGGCTAAGCACTCAGGCTAGTTGTGAATTTTTTAATTAAAAGAAAAGCAAATTGTTTTGATTTTTAATCATAGGGGAAAAAATATATAGTCAACCCTTGTGCACAGACACAATTCAAATTCAAATTCTGACTAAGCCTCTGAAGCAGAGAACAAAACCCAGCATGGCCTTGTTTAGGCTTTTGTTCAAAAATACAGAAACACCTATAATCAACTGCATTTTCTAATGGATGGTATTTTATGTAGCAATGCTTTGGGTTTATTTCTGCTGCTTTTGAAAGTACCCATACACTTATATGTGTAGTCTTGTAAATACAGTACAGGCTGTATAGTACAGACCTGACTGAGCCTGATCCTGGGGAGAAGGAAAAGTAGCAGATGTTGAGAAGTGTCTGAAGGGTTTGTTAGCCTTCATATTTGCAAAATTTCCCTTTCACTGCAACAATAAACTCTTTATTTTCTGTTTTTCCTATCTTCTATTCTTATACAGACCATTTTCAGAGAGAAGGATACTGTGCTAGAGTGGACTTTGGGGTGAACCCCACATTCTTCTTTACAGAAATGTTTTGAAGTAAAAGCAGTAACAGCAATACAGAAAGTCAGTCAGTCATGCACATAACTGAAGAGCAGTATTTCTTGACAGCTATGTCAGAGCATCATGCCTGCTGAAAATGGTCTGGTTTGGTGCCAAACCCCATTAAAATCACAGAACATCCTGTGTTGATTTCAACCAGATACTTTGTTTTAAGTAAAATTGCATCCTCTGAAACATAATCCCTCTTTGTTACCTTACATAATACTTGGTTATTAACTAACAAGAATGCAATTAACTGATTTCAGCTCCAGCAATTCCTTTTGCCCCTGTGATTTTATGCCAAATCTACCACTGGTGAGCCGTACTGAGAAGTTCTTACCACCCCAAAAATGTCTGATGGTCTACATTAAATAAAATTGTGGATCAGCTCCACTACCTATGATTCATTTATAGTAATGATTTTTTTTTTGTTTTTTTCCAAGCATAAAGTCTGAGTATGGTGTAGGTAGGAATCTATCTTCCCTTATGTATGCCAGAATCTTTCACCACACTGTCATGGAAACATGCAAGTAAGAAAATACTCTGTGCCTAATTTGGGACAGTGCTAAAGAAACACTATATTACTTAATTAAACAACAAAAATAATATGGAGAGAGAGTGAGACAAGGAGAGAGAAGGTTGTCAATACAAAAATGTGTCCTGTTATCCTGTGGCAGTACTCTGAGACGTTTTTCACATTGGTTGCTGTACCCAGTTAATCCTGTTAGCTATAAATGATGAGTCAAGTTGACAGCTTGGTCCCTATTTATGCTTGTATTTTCTTTATGCTCAAAGTTTAAATAAATGTAATTTGATGGGGATGAATAAACCCTTCAGGCTTTTTAGTGAAACAGCTCAGGAAGAGGCTATTTTAAATGGAAATACAAGAATTCAAACCAGAATTTCCTGAGAGCAAAATAGCAGAGCTTTTCCAAAATCCTGCATACCCTGCTTGCAAAGTAAGGAGTGAAAATGGAGAAGAACCTTAATAGTGAATGAATCTACTGTCTAATAAACTTCATCTGGGTTACTATCACAAGCTGCATGAGCAGAAAAATAGCTCACGTATAATAAAACCTATGTCTTTAATAAGGTATAGTATTTGCTAGAGAAGATGAGGTAACAATGGAAAATATCCTTAATGGACAGCCTGAATATCAGCAAATGTACCTTCCACTACTGCAAGATCTAAACAGCTCTGTTCATTAGTGAAATGTATCTCAACTCATCAGTTTACGGTCAGATAAAATACTAATGAAAGCTCCCCTCCTCTCCCCTCCCCTCTATTCATCTCCTCTTCCCTCCTCTCCCCTCCTCTCTTTTTTTCTGATTCTATTGTGCTACTTGAGGGTGATGAGGCCCTGGCACAGGTTGCCCAGAGAAGCTGTGGATGCCCCATCCCTGGAAGTGTTCAAGGCTGGGCTTGATGGAGCTCTGAGCAACCTGAGATAGTGGAAGGTGTCCCTGCCCATGGCAGAGGGTTCGGAGTGAGATGATCTTTATGTTCCTTCCAACCTGAACCATTCTGTGATCCTCTGATTTGATGTATTGCCTAGGACTGTGGAGATATCCGTGCAGGCCACAGAGGTTTCTGTTTGCACAGAGTGATGTAATTCTTGTCAGACTGACATTCATTCTCACTTGCTTCCCCCTTTCTCTCAGCTGAAAAACAGATTTCAGCAGCAAGCAGAAAACTAAGAGGAAAAGCAATAAAGAAAGAAATATAAAGCTCTCACAGAATCATTTTGTGCAGATGTTAGCATCTTAGGGGTATCCATAGAGGTTCACACACTCAAAAAACTTCCAGCTGAAAGATAGATGACACCTAGTCTAATAAGCACTGGTCTCTGAACAGGCATTCATTGATTTTAATCTTGTTAAATCATGTTCTAGTTTCTCAGAGACATAAAGAAGGAAAGAAATACAAAACACAACTCAGTAATAACCAAATTACCCAGGAGATGAAATCAACAATTTTACTGACTTCTCAGGCTAGAGAACAGGAGTTTAAAAGAATTTAAAGGATAAGTAATGAAAGCTGGTGTGTTTTACAACATGGCAACAAAACAAAATAAGTAGCTGCAGAGAAAGCAGATTTTTAAAGGGAAAATGTGAAGAACACCATGAAACAAGAGTAAGAAAAGATATTCCAGTGATGTCCAAACTCTCGTGATATACACATGTTCATAAAAAACAAAAAAAGATAATGCTGTATTTATTTTTGAAACAGGCTTATGAGCTTTGTTATAAGGCTGATGCATAGAGTGATATAATAGTTTGGGCTTGAAGGGACCTTTAAAGGCCATCTAGTCCAACTTCCCTGCCGCCCTTATCATAAAATTCTTCTTCCTTATATCTAATCTAAATTGATATAAGGATATAGTCACCTCTCTCTCAGTTTACAACCATTACCTATTGCAACAAGCCCTGCTAAAAATCCTCTCCCCATCTTTCCTTTAAGATCCCTTCAAGTACTGAAAGGCCACAATAAGGTCTACCCTTGTTAAGTCTCCAGTCAAAAAGTGGTTTTAGCACTTTTCGGAGAGGATATGAGGGACCAGGAACACTGTGCAATCCAAAAGCAGACATCAGTCTTAGGTCTGAGTCCCAGCTCTTGAGACATAACAGACAGTGAATCTTAAACAGGTGCCCAAATAATCATGGATTGGGTTGGTTTCTTTTTCCTTCTTTCCTTTACTAAATGGTAAAATTCTTCTCAGACTGCACAGAAAGTGTACCTTCTCTCTGATAAACACTCACAGAAAGAGGGAGGGTTTGGGCTGGAGCTCAGAGCTTGGCTGAGAGTCTGTCCCAGGTTGCACCCTGTTCTCAGTCTCACCAGTGGCTTAAGAAGTAGTTTAGGGAAAACATCTCTTTCTGTTTTCCCCATCTGTAGAATCACAGCATCATAAATGTTCTCAGGGCTTTAAGCCATCTAAAGTGACACCACTACTATCATGGAGAGATAGCAACCAAATAACACTGCAGTAATTACTATATACTATCCTCTCCTCAGATGGAGGGAAACTTAATCCACTAATGCTTGTAAAATGCTTCAAGATTCCACAGTGAAAGCCAGCACGAGAATGTAGAGCCTTAGCCGTGTAAGTGACAGCAGAGTGCACTCTGGAAGGAAGAATAACAATAAGATCGTGGGGTTAAATTCTCCAAACTCAGAGGAATTTTCCCAAGAGCATGTCTCAGTAGCAGCTCTAATCCTGATGTTAAGATTAACTGACTTAAGATGAGCACCAGTGCATCATAAGGTCTCCTCCTTTTGCCCTTTAGCTGGAGGGATAGTATTGTACTGAACTTACTTGCTAAGAAATTAGCTTGGTGTCTCTCCATTTCTGTGACAGTGACCACTGACGTTTCAGAGCAGGTGGTCGTTAATGCTGCTCTCTCCCCCTGGAGCTGGTTATCCAGCTCTTGGATATTGCAAAGGGAATGTCTCCTGCTGCATGTGGATTTAGCCTTAAAAATACCAAGGAACTCACTGAAGATTCATCACTGTCTCTCTGAATAGTTTGACCGCCAATATTTTTATGACAGTCCTGCTGATCCTTTACTGCTTTTAGCCACCTAGCATATGTCAAGTTGGAAATTATCATCTGGAAAAATCACATCCAGACAAAGAGCCAAGACTTTGATCAACTGATCTGTATGTCCTAGTCTTATCTAGTATGACTGTGTCAGGTACATACAATGTCAGATTAAACACTGTGTAATTTAACACTGGAGTCTGGACCAAAGAACACACATTTCAGTGAGAGGCTTGGAGCCTTGATTCAGTCGAGACAAACAAAGAGAAAACCCAGTGCTGATGAAAGATATTCCTTGTGCTGACCATGGATTACAGTGGAATGCAAATGTGCCTTTAAAAACATACCCTACATGGCTGTAAGTTTATAGAATACGAAGTCATGGCAGTTCTCTATTGTGGTGACTGATGCATGGTGTTTTCCTCCACAGCCCACCAAATCACAAGGTGCTATTGGAACACAAGCATGGCATTCCTATAATGTCCTTTTGAAATATTTAAACTAGCAAACAGCAAGTAAAAGGCTACAGTATGCACCTATGAAGTCAAAATTTGGACGTTCTAGGTGAGTGTCACTCCAGTGAGTCCTGTGTTTAAAATGCGAGACCTTTTCTTATCAAGATAAGCAGATGTGGGTGACAGGAAATTCTGTTCACCCTAGCTCAACAGAAAGCACTCTGGGAAAGGTTCAGCTGACAGCGAGGTACAAACCAGGTCCTGTAAGCAGAGATGGGGCTGTATGGCTGGCATGTGCGTGCCTCGTGCGTGAGGCAGTGATCAGTTGGAGAGGCGCATGGACATGACATGGTCAGAGAGCTGGCTGGGTACAGGGACACATAACAGCGACCCTGCAGTGGCAGGCAGCCAATGAACGCTTGTCTGGGTTAAGTTTAGAACATGAAAGGGCTCGGTTCATTACAATAAATTATCCTCTTCGGGACAAGCAAGGAGGTCCCTGTGTCTTTGTTCCCCATTGCTACAAGCAGAGACATTTCCTTCTGTTTGGTGCTCTCACAAGAGAGTCAATTGCTCGTGTACCTTCAGAGATCTTCTGTGTCTCGTTTGAGAAGGGTAATAAACTGCTTTGATAGTTTGCAGCTCCCATATTATTCCTAATCCTTGTTGCCTGCCCTTCTTTTTGTGTGTACTTGCCTAGAAAATAGGGATTATCTGAGAGTACAAACCTCAGTGACCTAATAGAAATCAGGTGTCAGAGAAGGATGATAATCATCCACCAAAAAATAAACACACAATCCATTTCTTCCCCCTCCTTCCATCTATTTTTCCTCTCAAATGAGCAGCTCAGTGACTCCTGGAGCACAGTAATAGAGAGAACAAAAGATACAAGAATTACATCTTCATTTACAGGGGGCAGATTTTCACCTGGCTAAGATGTAGCATGAAAACTTGCAACTTGTGTAATGGGCATTCAATTTGATTTGTGTATGTAAAAATAGCTCACATTTTACTGTATAATTTTCAGGGAAAATTCTGTCCCAAAGTTTTCTGTTTCTATTGTCATTGCCAAAAGTTAAATTACTCCTTTCCTTTGCCTCAGGAATTGTCAGGCGGCAGATAGAATAGTCTAACATCTTCAGACAGGAAAAGTAATGGTACCTTCTGCTCCCATCCCACTGCTATCATACTTGTAAAATATATGTTAAAATTGCTCTGTCAAATGTTGTCAGTTGGTCAAATGGTCATCACTGTAATGCAAATTTTTATTAAACAAAGGCAGTTATAGTAGATTTGAATAGAATAGAATTAGACTAGACTAGTTCTATCGGAAGGGATTTAAATTTTCAGTGGCAAAGGTTTGCCACTCTCCTTTCTAAGCTCCATCATGGCTCTTGTCATAGCCACTGTCGGGTGCCAGCACTGGCCCACCTCCTTCTTCAGGATTAGGTTTTGACTTGGAGACATTCACTTCCTATCCTCTGAGTTTGTGCGGAGGAAAGGCAAAGCACAAGGTGTCACCACAAGTCACAAGTTTGGTTTCAGAAAAACTATCACAAGATCACTGCTTGATATTTTAACACTGTTTAATCTATATCCTGCTACATGTTTGTGCTTGCCACATAGCAACAGGGAAATGAGGAAGAGTGCACAGATGCAGCAGGGTCTTAAAAATTTTTGTTTTCTTACTAGATATAGGCACTTTCATGAGTCTGTTCTGCAAATACATTGCTCTAATCTGCAGTAGGAGTCTGTGACACACATCAGATGCTTTCCAGAGCCTTAAATGGACGAGTCCTTTACACTTTATGTCAGAGAGCTGTGATAGTGGGCTGCTCTGGAAGGGAAGGGGAGACATGGGGTAAGGTGACAGCCAGGCAAGCAGGGCAGTGCTCTGAAGACAAGGGGTACAGACCCACGGTACCCAAACCAGGAGAGCAGAGCAGCTCTGCTGACAGTAGCCAGGGACAGCACAAAGCAGCAGTCACCACATCAGATCTAATGATGAGCCAGCTCTGCGTTCAAGATGCAAGTCAGGATCTGCAAGGTGCCAGGCCAGACATGGACGTACCTGCAGTGTGGTTCAGACAGAGGCCAAGGCCAAGGCCAAGGGCTGGACTAAAATGAAGCTCCCGGACAGGGCAGAGGGAGCAGAATGGGTCAATACCCTGGATAAGGTTTCCTACAGGGCTTTCTCACAACTTAGTTGTTTCCACCTAAGCTTCCTCTAGAGTTATGCAGCTTCATCATATTAAGGCTGACTGAACACAAGGAGTTAAACACCCAGGCTGGAAAGCAGGAGAAAGAGTTTGCAGAGGAAGATCATAGAAGATGTTTTTGGGCTGGCCAGAACAATCAGAGTCTTGTGTGTTCACTCAGGTCCCTGGCACTCTGTGTTCCACCTCTGACCTCTGAAAACCAGCATTAATGCCAACCTCAGTTTATCAGACTATGAATCTTGCCAACATCATTAAAAACAGTCTATAAGGTAGCATTAAGCTGTAGCTTAACACAGCTATCAAGGTTTGAGACAGCTGATCCACTGAATACCTGAGACACCTGCAGGAACTGGCAGATGTGACAGAGGGCTTGCAGGAAACCTGCAGCAGGAGGCCAAGCATGGTGCAGAAAGATGTTTAAAATTATGCTGGAGACCTAAGTTTGGCAGTTGAATCAAGCAGTTCCAGGGATCGTCAGGACTCTTTTACCTTTGTTTAATTAGATAACTTTTGCTGTGGATTGGCAGGCATAAGGCTCCCTGTGAAGTGGAAAGGCACGTCTTTGGGAAATGTGCTGTGTTAAGCAAGCTGTTAGTGATAATTGTAGATGGTAATGCCTCTGACACTTATATGACCCATTAGCTTGTCTGGCAGAATAAAACCCTGATGTCAAATTGTGCATGTGCTATTAAGAAAGCGTTTTTTCCATGGTCCCCTGGCCTCAATGCCCCGTAGTGAAAGGGAGTAATATACTGGTATGTTACAACTGGGGATGTGCACAGGGGTTGTGAGTTTTGAGATAAAGAACTCTCTGTGCATCAGCGGTGTTTTTCCCCTTAATTATTACTACAGCCCTGCTGATTTTGATACCTAGAGCCCAGTGATAAAACTTATTATCTTTGTTGATAACTGAGACTGACAGGTGATCAGGAGAAACAAATAATAATGAAGAGCTATAAGGAAATTCATCTGGCTGAGCATGAAACTAGTTTCCAGTGAATGCTAAAATGATGAATGTGTAGTTGTTTTGTCTGAAGGAGAGTCTGAGATGCCAATTTGCAGAGGAAAAAACATGTCCTATTCCTCAACACTGGAACAGATCTGGATCAAACAGCTCTGTAAACATCCTCCTCCACCTTCTTTTTCACCTGCATATATTTATACATGAGCGATGAGCAAGGAAGTCTGAACATTTTCATGGAGGAAATTTAAACACAGCTCCCATGTCCTTTAAGCTGCACATTAGTGTTTGGCAGGTGTATGTCTCGTTAAGTCTCTTTGAAACCAGCCTCAGTGCATCAGGGAGCAACTCTTCCTCCCCATTATATACTTACAGTAAGTTGTAGTTGATGCCTCTACTGGTAGGGATTTGTGTATTTATCACATCTTGTAAAGATTAATGTAAATAACGTTTTTGCTTACACTTAAACCACTGTACAAACTGACATTAAAGGGATATTTGAATCAGTAAGGGAAAACATATTAAATCTTAGCGGACCAGCTAGTGTATCTGACTATAGTGATAAGAAAAAGAAATTTTAATATGTTTAAAATCTGTAAAATTAAAAATGTGTTGCTTCTTCATCCTTCTCCTGTCCTGTCCTTGGTTTCCCTATCACACATGCATTCAATATCATAGTCCATAAAACAAGATGGATTTTTAGGGAAAAGACAGCATATAAAACAGACAAGGGCTGAATTAACATCTCAGAAATCAAAATGTTTTCAAATGGCAGAAATCTGGAGTACTTAAATATGTCAAGCAAATAATACAAGATAGAGGAAATTCTACACAACCATCAACTATCCTCTGACATTTGCTAATGTTGGAGGTTGTCAAGTCCAATATTGTATATAGAGCTATATATACTTTTTAATGGTATGTACTGTTTTGAAACTAAAGATGTAGTTAGAGTATCATTTGTTTCAGCAGCTGAAATCACTTCCGTTTACCTCTCCCCTCTCCATGTGATCTATTTACTGGCATCTCAGTCTCCTTTCAGTACGTGCATGGGGATATCCATGCATATCCATATACATCCCAATGCAGGCAGTGTGAACTTACTTGGAAGATTAATTCAAGTTGAAAATCAACTTATTTGTCGGCAAAGCTATTTGGCTAAAAGTGTTTTATATCCTAATCTCCGTGGAGGTCACTGTAAAGGAGGGAGAGAGAAAAATGAGTGTTAAAGAGTGGATTAGTGATTTGGCATCATGATTGCCAAAAATAATTATTCTTGAATGACTCCTTAATAGAAAAGTAATTAGAAACATCACTCCAGTTGTTTAAATTATTCTTCATTTATTTAGGAACACTGGATTTTACACAAATGACATTCGTTGTAAGTTCAATCCATCTCTATTCTGGAGCTGATGAACGCAGAAAGAAATAAAATTTCTGTTTTGATGTTTTTAAACACAAGAGGGCTGGCGAATAAGATGTTATTTAAATGCCAATGATCTCATATTCTCTGATCAGGCAGTGGAGGTGGCTTAGGAAGTTACTACATTGTAGCTGCTTTTTATTGCCTCGCTGCTATGCATTGGTACAGGAGTAGCAAAGCTGGCACATTGTGACATGGACTTACACTTAAGCTACTTCATTTCATGGAACACTTTCTATATTCTAAGTAAAATATCAGGACCATTTCTGAAAAACCATCCCTCCATTTGACCACCTAATTCCTGCTTCACAACTGGAGAAAAAAATTACTGCCTATCAATTGGACAACCAAAGCTTTAAATTATTTAATGTTATATAATGTTCTTTCTGGCTAAGTTCAAAGTAGCTGCTCTTCAAAAAAATCTCTCTGCCTCCCTCCCTCCGACATGAAAGTTCCTTCAGTGTTATGTGCTCTCAAAACACAAAAAGCAACACTTATCTGGGAGAGAAGAACCCCTCTGGTCCCTGCACTCTTGGAGGTGTGTATGCTGTTTATTAGACCAGGGAAGGAGATACAAAAGACACTGTCTCACAAATATCTGGTTGGGAAAGAGAGAGACAGAGAGGAATACAGGAGGCAGGGAAGTGTCCCTTGCACAAACTCTCAGAGGGAGCCTGTGCTTCACCCCAAGAACCTTCAGCCTCACACCTGAGAATGCAAGCCAGTGATGCTTCAAACTGCCTGCAGCCCATGAGTCTGTCACCTTTTCCACATCAAGATGAGGGCGATGATGGGATAATGCAGGTGCCAGCTCTGGGGAAGAAATTGCTGAGAAGGGATCTGGCTGCTGCTTTTTTAGCTCATCTAGATCTCTTAATCCTCCCTGGCATTCTCACTCACCAGAGATGTGATGGTGGCCAGCAGGATATAATTCTTGATGATTTTCTCCGAATAACCTTTCCACGGGTCAGCCCTAGCAGAGACAAGACTGTCTCTCCTGAGAGAGACAACCACTGATATATTTGGATACTTAGCAAACGTGCTGTCTGAAGCACCTGTCACTGATAGCAGTGGAACAACACTGTTGTAGAGCTGCTCAAATTATCTCAGGTTCAGAATGATTTTTCAGTGCCATCCACTTTGCTGCTTTTCTCTCAAGAGGCTTTTCAAATGTCATATCACCCCTGCTCTTTATCACAATAGTCTTTACGTTAAAACGAGCTATAAAAATCAGCAAGCCCTACTGGGGAATGCAGGCTGTGCATATTTCACAGCAGGGCAATGCAGAATGTTTTCAAGGGGATAAAAAAGAAAAAGCTTTACATCTTTGCTGACTCTAAATGGAGATAATCATTGGTATAAAATTCTACTTTCACTACTTACTTGTAAAGGGATTTGTACTATTTCAGACATCTCAGATTGACTAGATCAGAGCATCCTAATAAACTACATCTGAAGGCTTGATGAAATAAAGAAATAAAAATCACAGAAGATAGGGCCTGAATAGCTTAGGTGGCTCTTGGAACCTGGAAAGCACTGTGATGGTCAGCCTCGATCTTTGTGTCAGGAGATTTGGGGGCCTCAAAACCACCCAAAGAACCAATCCCTGAGGACAGAACTACTTGGAGCAAGACAAAGGGAAACACTGATGCTAGAGGTGATTTTAAAATGATATTTTTTCTCCCAAAGGAGTACAACTCCAATAATCTTTCCAAAACTGAAATCTCAAACTGAAGCAAAGCTGGCACAGGATTGTCTTCCTGAGAACTAATGTCTCCTTCTGCTTTCCCAGAATTAAAACAGACTTTGTCTTTCTGCAAAAGAGCTTCACAGTTTGAAAAGTCATTTGGGATGTGTGGGAGGATCCAATTCAATGCCATTTTTAGCTGGCAAGAGTCTCAAATCCTGCGCTCACATATTCTCAGAGAATCCCTTCATGATTTATCAATTTGTGCCTGTCACTGATGTTGCACTGACAGCAATTGGGAGTCCCACAGTATTTGAAGCAACAAGAATTAACATGGAGAATAAGATTGTGTACCCTTGTACTGGAGCTGTCTGGTACCAAGGTACTATTTAATAAGTCAAGTTTATAGAAAAAAGAAATCATGTGCAAGTGAAGCCTGTGCACATCAGCATTTACTGCCCTGAGAAGGTGCCCTTTAAATCAGTCTGTTTCTGCCTTTTGGGTTCCATCCTGAGCTACCTCACTTCTACATTCATGAAGAATGTACACACATGACGAGCCTCTGCAGGAAGACACAACCAATCTTTTCAAGCAGAGCAAAAACAATTCAGTGATCTGATCTCTGTGCTATGGGGGATAACCAGGTCAGCTTCTGTAAGGCCACTGCTCCTGTGGAAAGTTAGAAGCCCAATTCCTGTAGTGTCCTCTGCTGAACATCTTTTAAAAGCATAGGAGATTGACGTATTTATTTTTGCCTGTGGACTGCAGCTTAGTTTTGTACACCAGAGCAGTGGGTAATTCACGATGTGAGTGTTTTCTGGAAAAAAAAAAGAAAAAAAAAGAAAACTGAGAATTACCCTTCATGTCCTTGGTTTGCATCAAGTATTTTTGAATGTGAAACTGTGGCATTTTTTATTTAAGGCCCAAGTTCTGATCACTGTTAGTGAGGACAGGGTTTCATCCATGGGGAATTATGCCATTGATTTACATGAAAGTTTTGTTATTTATGCTGAGTTGTATAGTTTTTTACTCCAGTAATACATTTAAATCTTTCTCCTCAAAGCTAGAATATAGTCCAAAGGGAAAACAAAACCTTTTGCCATGATAATTTCTTTTCAGAAAAGTTGTGTTCTTCAGCCTATTCAAATGATCAGAGAATAAGAGGTTGTCTGGCAGAATAGAAAATCACATAAATTGTTATGCCTGGGCAGGGACTCTTCTATTTACTACAGGATGAAAAAGCAAAAACCAAGGCCTCAGCAGGATCTAGGGAAAAGAAACTTTTCTTTCTTTGAATATGAGCATCCTCAATTGTTTTTTCTTTTCCTTGTCTCAAGAATATCATGGGAAGGCTTGATAGGATATGTTTGGATACATCTAGGGTATAAAATGTATCCATGAAAAGGTAGATCTGTCAGTATTAGTAAGCATGATCCCACCTTGCTGAATCCTTTGTATGATAGGTAAATCTAGTGTAAATAGATACAACATTGACATTTCTAGAGGGGTTCCAGTTCTCCCAAGTTAGGCAAATTCACCTTCCTTTCTACATTTGTTTACAGTCATGAAGACACCCCAGTGAAGTGTTTTAATACTGAATATTGAAATTGTGCAATTCCTCACAGCTAACAAGGCAGACTGCAAGGATAAATGTGAATCAGCTGGTGGTAAAACAATCCCTCTCCTGTTCATTTAAAAAATATATTTTCCCCTAATGTAGTTCCATCAGCTTCTAGCATGAATAAATAATCATGTGCCAAAGTAGAGTCTTCTTCTTGTTCCTGTTCTTTTTGTTCCTAATTGGTCATTAATACAGAAACAATTTCTGTATGGAACAGTTTTTTGGAATTTTAATTGTAAGAGCAGAAGAGATGTTAAAAGTTATCATGTGCTGCTGATTTATTACCAAGGGCTCTGAAAGTCTAGAAAGTCCCAGTCAAAGCCCTGGTCTTTGGGGGTGCTAAAGTGATGCGTGACATCATCTCCTTCTAAGGTCAAAGAAATTGAAGGGACTCAATATTTTACAAGGTTGGGTGTTACACTAAAGAGACATTAACAAAAAAGCAAAAGGAAAAAATACCCTCTTGTATTTTTTGAGTACCTTGTCTTCTGTTTGTACCTGAGTTATGAGCGACAAAAGACTCCTGAGCATGTTTCAGAAAGAGAGATGCATCATTATTTTCTTTCAGAGGAACATAAGCAGCAAGTGGCTGAATACGATAAATTGTGATAACACCAACATTTTGTCTCAAACACTACAAATAGCAAACATTTTAATGAATGTTTCCGTGTATTCCATTAACTTTTCATCTCCAGAATAATCAGCTCTATGGCTGTAGGAGAACATTTCAGCTCTTTTTCCTTTGGAGAATCACCACAGTAGAGCAGATTCTGAAATTATTATGGGCAGTAGGGAAAACTGGGACCTAATTTTCCTTTGATACTGGACCACAACACCATTATTGCAGCAAATCCATAGAAAACTCAAAATGGCTATTTAATATCTGAGCCAATACTGGTCCACAAAGACAGAGGTTAAAAAATTTTAAAAACCCAACATTTCATGTCTCATTAAAATAGTGTTATACAGACACTTGCCCCACCAAAAATCAGGCAAAAGAAATCAGTATCAGTTTACAATCATTTTTCCATTAAACAAAATTTTAATTTTACACTGTAGCATGAAACCCTGTCAGAAAGATTTTTTCTTAAAATTTTCTTCATAGAAAAATAATAGTAACAAAAAACCCTCTTTAGCTAAAAGTGACTAAGTATTGGTGAGGCATTTCCTCTCATTTTTATCACAGGAGACAAGACTCAGGGTGTTCGGTGCCAGGAGATGCATCCCCTGGGTTTTGTTTTGGCAATTTCTGTCAGAAACCTTTGATTTCTTTATACACATTTAGTACTTTAATCTGCGGGGGGTTTTTTTCTGGTTTTGTTTTCATTGAATACTGAACAAACCTTTGCTTCAGAAAAGGATTCCACAATAATGTAGGTTACAAAAGGTCAGGTAGTCCAACTTCCTTCTCACAGCATCATGTCTTGTGGTGTCTTGTTGCCTCCTGTCCCATCATTGCCCTTCTGAAGAGTCCATTCTGTTTTCTTTACACCTTGCTGTTGGGTAGATCAAGACAAAACACAAGATCTTCACTCAGCTTTCTCTTTCCAAGGAGAAAGCAACAATTCCCACTCTTTCGGGCTCCCTTCATGTCATTTATGTTTCTTTTCCAGTCTGCTGTTCATCCACAGTGCAAGCGCATTAATTTGAATCCAAACTTCGACATGGACCAAAATAAATTTGGGTTTTTTTGTTGTTGGTTTTTGTTGGGTTTGGTTTTTTTGTTTGTGTTTTTTTGTTTAATTGGCTGGGTTTTTTCAATTCTAGCTCCATTAAGTTTCATTATACCTCTTGGAATGGGCATTTTCTATTGTAAGCATCAACTATTTTTATTTTCTCCCCCAAAGAACAGGGAGTTGGCTATTTCAACACTTCCTTAAAAAAATGATATTTTGACTTGACTAAGTTAATCGAAAAAGCAAAATGTTTGCATGAACTACTATGTGGTATTTTATTATCATTGAAAACCCTCTTGGTGAAAGACAAAGCATTAATATTGAAACCATAGTATAATATATTTGTGACATAATTATTAGATGTGTTTTCAAAAAAATTTCAAAAAATACAGTCATTTAATTAAGGTCATGGTGATTTGTTTCTTTGGTTTATTATCTGTCATGTTTGTCAGCAAACCAACTACAAGGAAGTATTATTTTGACAAAGATGCCAAAGAAAATATTCAGTAGTCCCCTCTGTATTTCTGAGAGAAAAGTTGAGGGGGAAAATATCCATGGTTTACGGTTGGTTTCTAATTATTAAATCCACAAAACGGTTTCCAAAGTCACATTTGGAGATGTGACTATGAATGAGTGTTGAAAAGTTAAATCTCTTCCTATTGTTTAAAATATTTATATTTTCACCTAAAATACATTGCTTTGTGATATCTGCAAACAGTTTAAAATCTGCTTAACTGGTATTTCTTATGATGAGTTTCGAGCAATCCCTTACCCAATTTAATCTTCTTAGTATTAAAATTCACAGCTGCTACAACCCGAGTCCTGCCCTCTCCTTTAATAGCTTTGGTTGCTGCAACTCTGTGTTGGGAACTAGGAAAATTATTTAATTTCCTTACGACAGTTCCCAGTGGTACACTGGGGATGAGAACACCTTGCAATCCTTTTCTGCCACACACCTGCTCTGTTTTCTTCACAGCTTCAGGAACATCTGAGCTACAAATTGCTGGAAGTCAAGAAGTTTTGCCACGAACGGAGGCATTTTATTCTTTCTGCGATATCACCTTTGTTCTCTAAGCTCTCGTTTCGGGCCGTTGTCAGCAATGGGCTATGGTATTAAATGGGTGATACAATACAGCTACTCTCATTTTCTTATAATCCCAAATCACTGCCAGTAGCAATGCAGTTTGGATTAGACTACTATTTTAGAAGAAAACTAATAGGAGTATTCTATTTGTACTGCTAATGACAAGCATCATGTAACTACGTAAAATTATCATTCATTATCAGTTTATTGGCAGAGATACACAAAGAACAGAATTATCTCAGACTTACTATGGATTTACTGAGAGCAAAATTATATCTCTATTTCACTAATTTGGCTTGTAGACATCTTTAACTTTTCATACTGCTTAAAAAGATACATAAAAAAAAGCTAGCTGTGTATTTATTCATTAGTTGTTTATTTAAATTAGAGCTGGTTTTCATCTTCCAATTTCTTGTACATGGAGAATTCTGCTGTATCAAAAACTACTTTAAGTCATATTTAGTCCTTGGGAAAATTAATCAAGTGAAAGAATATTATCTTAAGAGAGACAAGTGACTGTTCTAAATGTTTTTGCCATTCAGGAGGTACCAGAGAGGATGCACAGGGTCTCAGTGATAATCACAGGTCTGCAAAAGCCGTAGGTTATCAAAAGTGTCCCCTCAAATATAGGCTGAGTGATTACTATTTTATTGGCCCTTCTTCAACTTCAATTATGTCTTTTGAAAGATCTGTTTATAAAGCAATGTTCAAAATGCTGCATTTAGGGAGCTAAGAGCTAATCAGGTGTTTAAGTATATTATGAACAGATATCTGTAAAGCAAACAGCTTTAGTTCTCCGGAAACAATTCAGATATTGGTAGTCATTTACAACAGAAATTAATTCCTCTAATAAAATAAGTACCCAGCAAAGGATGCTGTTATGATGTATTTGCTGAGATTAGCTAGAAACTCCCTAGCTAAAAGCCATCATTATTTATCAGTATGGATTTTAAGGACAAGCTTTTCAAAGCCACTTAGGGCTGAGTATGCCCAATTCTCATTAATTTTATACATTATTTGTATCCAAATCCCTTTGAAAAGTTGAATAGCTCATTTTCTGAAAGTCCAATCTATGTCTGGATATTTCCTCTTGGGATCACAATTTGTATGTGCCCTAGACACTTGAGAAATGGTTTTTCCCATTAACTTTTGAAGCAAAAAAGTCAGGACATGACACTCATGCAATATGTATATGAAGCTAAAATGGAAACTTTGATCTAACAAGTCATGTGATATGAACAAAGATAGAAAGTGAGCAAGGGAAAAACAGGAGAGAATTTTCCTTTCTGGAATATATTTTACTTCAGGGCAAAGCATCCTCTGTTATGAGGCAAAATGGCCCCTGGCCACAAATACAAAAGCCACAAAACTGCTAGTAAAGCCTAACTTTGTTAGTTTTCTGCTTCTCTGTTGCAACTCCACACTAAATCCACAAATTCTAGCAGATTTCTTATGAAGATGTTCTTAAGACAAGTTTTGCTGCCACAGAAGGAGTTTTTTCACTTGCCTCTATGAGGAGATATCCTGCTATGGGAGAAAACCAAGAGTTTTAATGCTAAGCAAAATTGCTGGCAGATCTGCTATATTTGATTAATGTGAACAGTGATAAGAATATGTTAGATAGCAGACAGAGCATTAGATATGAAGAATTTTAATGTCTTAGTAGTAGTAATTTTCTTCCTGGAATTTATCTGTTTGTAATTTCTGTGGTTTTGGAATAAAGAAATGCTCATTTTGGTGGAGCAGGTGTTAAATGAAAAGTGAGTGAATAGTATATTATCAGGAGTAGAGGTTCGGTAATCGACTGTTATATGCTTGAAAATAAGACTTTTTGGTTTATAAAACAATAACACTAAAAGCTTTTTCTAAGTTATCTGGAATGTTGTTTGCTTTTTTTTTTTTTTCCCTAAATCT
>VZTG01008002.1:677730-737774 GCA_013397845.1 Melanocharis versteri
CTTGCTTTTTTTTTTTTTTTTTGTTTGATTGTTTCCAGTTTGACACCCTGCCTAAATCCTCCAATGACACACCTCTGTTTTTTCCATTGTTTTCAACTCTGCATCCACACTAGCTATTGTACAAACCTGCTACAAAAAACCCTCTATAGATTAATCTCTGAATTAGCTTGGTTTTTTTTTTTTTTTCACTCTAGTTTGTGCCATTTGAGGACTGATTATTGGAACATGCAGGCATGAAAATAAAGAATTAAAAAAAAAAAAAAAAAAAACACACAATGCTTTGTAAATGGCATAATGCTTTAAAGAGTAGTAGACTTGGAATCAATGTCATTTNATTTCTGTGGTTTTGGAATAAAGAAATGCTCATTTTGGTGGAGCAGGTGTTAAATGAAAAGTGAGTGAATAGTATATTATCAGGAGTAGAGGTTCGGTAATCGACTGTTATATGCTTGAAAATAAGACTTTTTGGTTTATAAAACAATAACACTAAAAGCTTTTTTTAAGTTATCTGGAATGTTGTTTGCTTTTTTTTTTTTTTCCCTAAATCTCATACAGTTTGGGTTTTTTTTTTTCATAATAGTTGATGTTTCCAGTAAATCCTTTTCTGGTGTTGTGCTAAGAGCTGTCTGTGCCCTGGCTGTAGCCTAAGTCCTACACTCCAGTTGTCACTTGTCCAGCTAAGAATTGCCCATAGTAGATGACCTAATGAAGGAATATTTGCCTTGCTCAATTAAGTGTCAAACAATTTGTCTTTCTCCCTCAACAATCTTGTTTCCCTGCAGGTATCCATTCTCTAAGACCACTTGCTTTTTTTTTTTTTTTTNNCTCTAGTTTGTGCCATTTGAGGACTGATTATTGGAACATGCAGGCATGAAAATAAAGAATTAAAAAAAAAAAAAAAAAGAAAGATTGGGTTTTTTTTGTTTGTTTTCTCTCTCAGTTTCTTTTTTTCTTCCCTGTAATTTGTAAACACTTTGGGGCAAGCTTGTTTATGTGGTCTGATTTCACAGGGATGTGCACATCTCTACTGAGTGTTTAGCTTCTGCATGATACTCTGCTCAGGGCAGGGTATAAAGTGTTACTCAAACCCACAGCGTGCAGCACATCAGTTCACACACATTTCTAATTAACACCTAATTTTGAATTAATTTCTGATTCCCTCCACTGGGCTTTTCTAATGAGATCATGAGCTACATTGGCAGAAAGTTTATACCTAAAATGTGTCTATAAGGTAGAACCAACTAGGTAGTTAACTGACAACAGGATTAAAAAAATCTGAATCAAACATGCAAAAAAATCCCCCAAATCCTTATTTGTTAGACATCTGTAGTCTTATTTTTTTAATTTCATCAGCCACAGTCAAGGAAAGAATCTAACACTTTCTGCTCCAGCAGTTCTTTCCATTCCTCCCTTTTCATGCATTAAGAAGCTGGGTTTTATTAGGGAACTCACCACCACCCCATCCCAAAGCCAGGGCCCCTTGGGGGAGAGAGCTTGGGAGAAAAGGGGGGGAGGTGGTAATGGGAAAGGGGATGGACATATTTTAATTTTTACTTTGTTTCTTGCTAATCAATTTATGTCGACTGGTGATAAAAGCAATTAAATTCCCTAGGTCTAGTCTGTTTTACCCATGATGGTCAGTGGTGCGTGATCTCTCCGTATCTCAACCCATGAGCTTTCTCTTCTGCTTTCTCCCTGTGTACTGTAAGAAGAAGAAGTAAAGGTGCAGCTGAGTGGCGTTTCTGACTGGCAGCCAAGGTCTCATAAGCACACATGGGTAACAGAGGTCCTTCATCCAGGAAAAAAAAAAAATCAGAAAGAAATTTAATAAGACAATAAAACTTCCAGACACAGTCAGACAAACTCACTGACAAGGAACTTGTTAATATGTGACATTTTTATCCCCTTATCCCTCAGTTTTACCATACTCCTTGGGTCACGTAGGCCTATCCACTTTGATACTTTTATTTCCTCTGCTAAACCCACATAATAAGTCCTGGGAAGCTCTTCCTCTGTATCCCATGTATCCTGTGACTCTGGGCAGTGATCCCATAGCGTGGGTGCCGCTCCTGGCCCGTGGGATTGAGGCATTCCTGGGACAGTGCTGGCAGGGGCCAGGGCAGGGGCTGTGTCTCTGACTGGAGCATTGTGGCTTTTCTGCCTTCTTTGTGCCTCTGAGCTCCTCTGTGTGTATCGGGACAAACTTTATTTCACATAACCTGCCAGTGTTAACCAGCTGGACTTCTTTCTCACCCTAGACATCTGAGGAACTTACAGCTCGGACATCCCTCTGCCTTGCCCACAGACCTCAATCTCGCAGTCATTTTCAGGGTATTCCTAGGGGTTTAGACTCTGTGAAAGGCACAGGGACAGTAACAACCTTTAGAAGTATCCAAGAAAACACTGTCTCTGTGTTGTAGAAGAGGGGAGAGGAAAGGGGCAAAAGAGAGAACTTTAAAGCATGAAGAAATTTGCAGCCAAACATCTCAGGAGAATGCTAAAACAGGCTGAGTATAGGATCTCATGGCTGACTGGAAGCTGGGGAATGCATTCCCTCCTATTAGAGCTCCTCTACTTTAAATAAGTCTTAGATGGAAAATGAAATAAAAACTGTGAGAAGCAATCTACAGGAACTGAACATAATATCTTCCACGATAGAACTAGAAGGTGGAAGCCACCATCTTCTGCCTTGTTCTGGAAAAAATATTATGATTTTTGAAAGAGATGTGTCAGATACTTGACCCCAGTTTAGGATCACAAACAAAAAGCTGAAATGCTTGAACTCCAGAGGCAGAATATATAAGAAAATGTATATTTGTTCTTTGTAATTCCTATAGTGATAGATGACTGGCTTAAATATATATTTTTTTCCTTAGGAAATAAGGAGGATGCCCAAAGGTAAAGGATTTTGTCTCTATATATTTTATGAAGGACTATGCAAGCAACAGAGATACTTCTAAGCTTCTAAGAGTGTGCAATCCTTTGTGTAAATATTCTGTAATTTCCAAACCCTATTGAATTCCACACTGCAGGTCCAGAATGTGGGTGTAATTTCCACAGCTTTTGTACAGTCTTTGGCTCTAACAGCAACCTTATCTTCCTAGTAGATCCAGTGACACAGGGTCACAAAGGGCTGAAAGGAAATGCCACACAACACGGCAGAACCATCACCGAGACCAAAAAGCTGGGAAAAAAGGTGTCATTGGTGAAGGTCTAGTTACAAGTTCATTATACACTCAAGATACACTTTTAAACTGCACCTCTGATCCTGTTTCAACTACTGTCTGCCTTTGTTTTTTTGGTTGGGTTTTATTTTTCCTGAGTGTCTCAAATTCTTTGTTTTCCTTCTGTCAAGCAATTATTTGTGAACTCTGAACAAATATGTATTATAGGGCTGGATTACAGTGGAGATAGAGGAACTGTCTGACGCAGCTTGCTTTTTTCGGAGAGGAAAATTTATTGTGGAGATAAAACTGCCTTGCAGCTTTAACAGGACATTTAGAAGGAAAGCTGAAGTGATTAATTATTACACAGTAGACCGTTAAATATTTATTAAATACCATGAATGCACACTGTAGTGAACCAACTAATATGCACATGAGTTTATTATCATTATGGCCATAACTGCATGATCAAATTGACCTGGTCAACTTGCAAGTGTTTAGGGTGCACGTTCTCAGGAGAGTTTGAAGCTTTACATAAGATATTCATGCACAGGTAAACCCATTTAAATAGTACACTAAACAGTCTTTGCAGAAAGGACCACTTCTCTCTGCACCCAGAGCATCTGAACTCCTCCAGCTTCTCACAGAAACCATCCCTGTAGCTCCCCTGCTGCCAAAACCTTGTCATGAAAACCAGTTGCAGGATTAACAAGTACTGTAGCTACAGCTCCATATGCTGTAGAAGGAATGGGTACATTCTTCCCTCAGAGGTCAGTCAGTTGACATAGTTATCTCAGCCTGGAGTCTTTATCCTCAGTTTATTCTTGGACGTAAGAATTGCTGTTCCTTCTTGTGACCTGAAGATGATTTTGTAAAACCCCTGTGCTCTTCAGTGTCTGGTTGCCCTTACTGTGTGAATTGGTGTCATTAAAAATAGCACCACTCCCTACAAACCTTGCCTCTGTTATATCTCGTGTGCCACCAAGGCAACTACTCTAAATGATAAAATTAGGAAATGAAATAGGGATAAAAAGCATCATAAAGCAGTAATAAAGCTACATTTGCCTTCTAAAGAGCTGCCATGGCAGCCAGGAAACCTCGAAGGAATGATGCCTTGCAGGAATATACAAATCTCAGCAAAAATATCTTTTCTAGCTTGGATGTGACTGGGTCACTTCACAACAGAAGGGATATCAAAGAAAATGAGAGCTAGGAAGAAACACAGGCATCTAGTGTCACTTGGGTTGCCTAAAAGTATCTAAGGTTGCCACACGTGAATGGCAAAACGACATAGAACTTATGGGAGGTTAATATCTGTCTGAACAGTCATTTGAAGGCTCTGGTGAGATCTGAGCTCAAATTTCAATTTTCAGCAAACTGAAATGCTGTCTCATAACTGAACGGTGTTGCTCCACTCCAAAAATGTTGCTGCTTACTCTGGAGGTTGCCTGTTTCGGAGGTAATTTTCATTTTGAATTATGTGAATCAAGCGAAGAAGATCTAGGGAGGTGTATAGGAGTGGGAGAGAGGTATGGGGAATCACTGTGGGAAAAGGGAAGAAAGCTGTAATCCTTCAGCATTTGGAAGAACAAAAAATAGAAGAACTTTACATGCAAAGGAGAAACACTGATGCAGAGCTCAAATGGGGGAAGTAGAAAATCAGTTTTTGCTGCTGATTGTTGGAGTTGTTGAGTGATTTATTTGGAATCTGAAACCCTTTAACCTTTTCCAGCTACTGAAAAGTATGTACTATGGTAAGCAAGAATAACTGCACAGTTACTGTTAGTAGGGTAGCTAAAGTAGTCTTTCCATTAAAAAAGAAAAGGAAGGAAAAAAGTAAAAGTGTAGCTTTTAAAAGATAAAGTCATCTTCATTTTGATTCAAACAATTTTTCAGGAAAAAAAAGGTTTAAAATGTATTCCATGTATTAAGAGTGTTTCTATACTCCAAGAGGCTTTCCTTTGGGTGCTGTAAGATGGTTTATTATCCATTATCTGTAACACAAAGATAATGAAAGTGGTTCTATTGTACTCTACGTGAAACCCACAGGAATACCAGGATTTGACAGTCATGATATATCTCAGTTAGTTTCTAATGTGTAAAGCCATCACCAATCATAGAGAAGACAGTCTGTTGGTTAAATAAGTCTACAAAGTAAGATGATAGAGTTCTTCATTTATCTTCATTGAAACAGCTTTGACTGCTGTGTGGTTGATAAAATAAATCTAGTCCTATTCAGAATGTCTCCTCTCTGCCCATTGAAAGCAAGCAGTTTCTATTCTCCTGTATCAATTCTTATGCAGCTCTCATCACCCACAAGGTGGGAGTATCTTCCATTAGCATCTTGCATAAAGTGACTCACATGTGTCAACTGTAGATCATTTTCTTGTTTATCCTCTCGCAGGGGAGAGAATTGTGGATGCAGTGAAGCGTTTTGATTGGAAGATTTTTTAAAAATGTATTTATGAAAGAGATGGTAGGTCAAGCAGATGCAATAGGAGATGGACAGGTTCATTATTGCCCTGACAGGCTGTGGATGCCCCATCCCTGGAAGTGCTCAGGGCCAGGCTGGATGGGGCCCTGAGCAGCCTCATCCAGTGAGTGACACCCCTGCCCATGACCGAGGGGTTGAAACTAAATGATCTCTAAAACTCCTTCCAATCCAAACCGTTCTATGATTCCACTATGTTTCTCTACTTTTAGGGGAGGTCATTGTATTATTTAGGAATAATCCATGAAACTCCATTTATTTCAGTTACGTAGAAAGTTTAGTGCTGACATCAGATCAGAGCAGTTGATCAGTCTCACAAATTCTGTTTTCTACAAAAGCCTGTTCCCCTCCAAAGGGTATAGAGACACTTGAAACACATACACACATATATATGATGCAAATTTTACTGTTAGACAAGATAAATATAACCTCTCTCCCTTGAGGACCGTAAATAAGGCTCAAGATTCTGAATTTGATTTGGTGTCAACAGCAAGCAGGGATAAAACCAGACAATTGTGTTTGTTGTGTCTCCTGGACACACCAGATCCAATGCAGACAGGATCTGCAATTAATGACTTAATTCTAGACTATATTTCATGGTTTTAACTCAGCCAAGAAGTGGAAAAAACATGAATATCACAGTCACTGCTGTAGCAGTGTTGAGTCTCTTTGGACAGCTGGTGACAAACAAAAGGCATCACTCAGAAGTGTGGGTCAAAAAGAGTATAAAACATCCAGGAATGCAGAAAGGGGAATAAACTATAGATTGTGTTGCCCTAACATAGGTATGAACTCTACAGACAAGAGCTGTTTCATAGTAGGAGCCTCTTAAAGTGCTTTTCTTTCCTCATCTGCATCATCACTGACCTTTTTGGCTTTAATTTCAACAAATTGTTTTTCAGCTCAGACTTGGACCCGCTTTCCAAGTTTTGTGCCATTTATACTGAAGTGGTGCAGACTATATACGGTGAGAGGTTGCTGATACGAGTCTATACCATTTTATGACTGCATTTAAATGCCACGCAGCACCGGGAAGATGGTTGACCTTTGGAACCCTTTTCCAACACGTTCTTTGAATGTACTTCAGTATGAAAACATTGCCTTGGAAATTTGACAGATGTGTCAAATGGCTCAGGGAGGTCAAAGATAAGAATGTCTCCCTGTTAATCATCCCTGATGGTAGCAAATCATCTATCATGTCACCAAGACCTTTCGTGTGCTGGTCTGAAACTAGATTATATCAAGTCCAGGATATTAAATGTAATTTTGCAAGCTTGAGATTGCCTTGGACTTGCATTTATGTGAAATTTCAGTGAAAAAAAAAAAATAAATATTGGTTTCTCCAGAGAAAATAAGTCTTTCCTGATTAGAGCTTTTCTGGAATACAATTATGTGTGTTTTAGTCATTTGTTTACCAGGAGGCTAAGAATGGCATTTTATAATGAGGATATAATATTTTAAAAAACACACAAGAAAAAAAAACAACAAACAAATGTAAAACCAGCGATAGGAGTGCTGAGAAGAGAGAGGAAAGGAAAAAGTTCTATCGGAATAAGATTCTGGGTTGTGAGTAGCCAGCTACTTAAAATAAAGGTATTTTACTTATCTGCTATCCCACATTTAGTGTCGTTGTGATTTCTTTAATGTGTCAATGCAGAAGATACATTAACTCTTCAGGTTTCAGTAACAAGAATGAAAAATCTGTTTATTCCTGAAATGGTATTTATAGATTACAGTAAATAGTCAAACTTCCATTTAGGCTGGTATAGCACATAAAGAACATATAGCTCATAAATTGCTGCTATAGTTTAGTATCAGAAATAGGAGGTATGGTCATGAAAGCTGACATGTTCATTTCAAAATTTGCAAGGGAACACTCGTTAGCTCTGTGAGGACCCCAGTGCTTCCATTTAGCTGAGTCATGTAAAGATACTGGGGATGGCAATATGACAAAATAGATGAAATGTCTCCTTTTCTTTTTCTTGCACAAATCTTCAAAGAAATTGCAGTTCCTAAAACCTCCAGATGTCCCAGATTGGTTTGTTCTTACCTTTGAGTTCTCCTTAAGTTATCAGAGATCAGAAACCTTGCTGTTCTCACTGTGGTCATCTGTAAGATCAAGAGCTAAGGGGTGCCATGGACAACAGAAAGATGCCATGAAGCCATCAAAATAAAAGAATCTCTAGCATGTAGCTTTTGCACAGCTGCATCATATTTGGAAAAGAAATAAGATAGAAAACTTAAGCATAGGTTGCATTTACAGCTGGGCAAATGGGTAAAGAATTAAATTTCTCCTCCTTTCTTTTGCAACACTGATGTCCGTGGTGCAAGTCTGTCAGATTCCAATAGTCAGCTAAAGCTGGACTGAATTCAGGGGTGTGTGGTAAAAGGGAGGGAGGACCAGTACAGAGCTGCTAACATCCCTGGTTAAACTGGTGTCACTTTTCCTCTGGAATGAACATTGAAGACAATGTCCTGTAGCAGAGAATAAGCATTACATGTAATTTTTAAAACTCTTTCATCAAAACAAAATCCCAGGCACTGTGGTGTACCTAGTTGTATTGCCAGTGCTCCTTCTGCTGGAGACTGATTGCTTAGTCACAGAAATAATACTCTACTTCAAAACAGAGCTGAGAAATAAAAAATATTACAACCCAGCACAATGCTTTCATCAAGGAGCAATGAGTGTCACTTGCATACATCTCAGTCGAGGATACATTGTGACTTTAAATTTTTCTTTGGCAAAACTGTGAGAAAGTAAGATCAATTTACTTTCTTCAATAAAATTTGAGGACTGTGGCCAATCCTTCATGGTGCTTTGTAGCACTTAGTCCTATGATGTTAAAAATGAGACAACTCTCCTTCAAAAATAAAATAAGTTTATTTTATCAAAAAATAAAAAGTTGGGATCCGAAAAAAATTAAGAACAAAAACCCGGGCACAGAGATTAGACACCCTTTCCTGCCACCCTGGCTTAGCTCCCAAGGCAAGGATCTCAGTGCTGGGGAGACTCCAGTTAAGTTGGAATCAAAAAGAAAAAGTTGGTAAAGTGGCCTTTGAAAAAGGCTGAGGCCTGTGCACCCAGCACCGGGCGTCACTGCCAGAGATCTATGCTCAGTGTTANTGAGGTCTAAATCATCCAGGCCTGAGTTCTTCAATTTATATTTATGCTTGTGAAATATATTACTGCTAAAAATTAGGAAATACTCTTAAATTAGCCTTTTACATTGCATGTGAGCTGTAGTGGAATTTGCTGCATTAAATGATTAAAATAACATTTCTTCAAGTAAATACAAAGTGCAAAATGTTTGCTCACAGCTGTTTACTGCATTTGTTCATCAATTCATTGATTTTAAAACCAGAGCGGTCTATAAAGACAAAGGATTCTTAACTCAGAGAGCAGTGCACCCATTCAAGGTGTGAGCAGCCGGTGTCTCCAGGGGAGTGCTGTGGGAAAGTGTCAAAGGCTTTGCTGAAGTCCAGGTAGACACACCCACAGCCTTTTCCTCACCCACTAGGGGAATCACTTTGTCAGAGAAGGAGATCAGGTCAGTCAATCAGGACCTGCCTTTCACAAATCCATCTGGCCAGGCCTGATCCCCTGCCCATCCTCTGTGTGATGGCACTCAGGATGAACTGCTCTCAGGGTAATCTGGTTACCCACACAATGAGCTTGCACACAACTTTCAGTCATTTGCAGAACATTCTGCTCATTTGTGTATTTCGAAATGCTGTATTTAGCTATTTCCTGGGTTTCATATTCTGCTCCAGAAAGTACCAGAGGTGTCTTACATAGAACGTCATTAGTTCTTTGATGAATTGCAATCATCCTGCTCATCAGTCTAGTACCAGCTGCTCATCAGTTAAACTGCTGAGTTTTGCTGATACAGACATTAGCGTCTGCAATTCTTTAAAAATCAACAGTTGCCCTGGAAGTCAGTCCCAAAGAAATTGATTTTAAAGTTAGTCATATAAGGTAAGTTTGACGTGTTCTACAACTGATTGAAATGGGTACCCCAGGGAGCCTTTTGATTGTAAGATGAATGCTAATTTTAAAGAGAACCACCCTTTAAACTCTGTGGACTGTAGAGGGAGCCTTGGTGATTAGCTTAGATTTGACTTTTAGATGGCATAAGTTCAGTAATAAAAATCCCAACCTGCATGCCTAGAGTGTATTGGTGTTTAATCAACAGATCTCATTTGTATGCAGCTTTCTATTTTAAAACAAATGTAATCTAGTTAATAAAAACAAGCTGAGACAACAAAAGGAAATTCTACACTTGTAGTGGTAGCTGTAATGAGTTCCATGGAAATTTGCACTAATCCACCAGCAAGTAAGACTTTACCTTCAATTCCAACTCCCAATGCAGAGTTATTGATTGTACATATGAGGACTGAACCTTTCTTAGAGGTATCTCTAAATACTGTCTTGTCAAGATATTTCGAGCACTTTTAAGGATTGAGAATTTACCTGTTGATCTAATTCAACAGTTAAATAACGGAGAAATAATTTTCTTATTTTAATGCATGTAGTAATATACAACTGTTAGATACAAAATTAAGAGAAGGGAGCGTATCTAAAAAAAGCCAATGCAAGCTAAGCCATCATTAACAAAAAAGAAGATATGACACAGAAGGAAACTTCCATACCTTGATTTGAATCATTTCCAGCTCTTAGCAAAATTGCTATCTACCATAATCTTTTGGTTTTTCACTTTTTTTTACTACATTAGGTGAGGTTTACAGCCCATTATGATAAACCATGCCCCCTGATCACTTCTCTTTCTGTAAATAGGTTATCAGAAGTTATTTTAGTTAGAAAACAACATGGTTAGAAATTAAGGGTTATTGAAGAATATGCAACAATAATTATGCAGAATAATCAAATCTGTGTAATGTCCATCTTGTCCACTTGGAATATTATTCACATATTTCAGCATAAAAATAGGTCTGGACACAGCCTGAGCTCCCTGAGGGGAGTCTGGGATGTTCTGAAATTCACAACTTTCGAGCACCTGAATCAAGCACTTCATTGTGAGGCAGGTTGTGAGGTTGGTCAACCATTCAGTCTCAGGTCAGTTTATTGTCAAACCTGTCCATTGTCTCACTCATACTGAGAAGACAATAAGGAACTCACAAGAAAGACAAGCTGAGGAGTTCCTGGGCAACCCTAAGGACTAATGAGGTAAGTGCATTGGGTGCACACAAGATCTCCCATATCTATTAAGAAAACATAAGATCCAAACTTACAACTAAAATTCCATAGCTCTTGCCACACTGGTATTTTTGAAGTTTGTATTTGAAGGCCAGAAGAATTGGGCTGCATTGGCTTTTGCTTTACTCGTAGTCCATAGCGTGTGTTATAGAATTTCCTGTTCAAGGTTAGAAGAAGGATTATTTTTTATTTAGTATGTCTTCAAGCTTTTTCAAAAGGTTTGTTGAAATGAGTTAAAAATTTTTATTTGCAAACTAATTAGTTGGGAAGGTGACCCTAGTTTTAATTCATTAATTAAAAAAAAAAAAATATGGACTGTCGTTTCTCTCCCTTTTAATTAACTTTCTAGAAACTTTTGAAGGGATGATTTTATGGGGTTTTTTTTCTGCCTTGGCCTCTTACCAGTAGTGCAAGGTTCTATGCAATCTGAAGCTCAGTTGAATACTAGTAAAGAGAATTCATACTAATTGTTTGTAGCTGCAACTAGCTTTGTCATTAAAAATTTTTAAGGTTGGTATCAACTTTAAAGTGTAGTAGAACCCTGTTTAAGACCAGACTAAACAAGCAATTTTTATTAGCTAACACAAAACGTATTGAAAAGGCATCAAAATTAATAAACAGAATTAGCAGTTACATGAAATGCAGAATATCTCCCAAACAGTAAAAACAATTATCTATATTTTTGTCTCAAAAAAATAAGAATAAAAACAAGTGTTCCGACTTAATGAGGAACATGGAAATACCCAAGACCAAGCACTGTCTGTTTGCATTACAGCACTGAAGTCAGTGGCAGCACATTCAACCCTTGCTGCTTAGAAGATAGTTTGAGCTCTCGGACAAAGTTTACATCTGTATTTCAGAAGAGCAGTAAATGGAAAATATAAGGTAAAATCTACTCATAAAACATGTAGATGTATGTGTGGTGGGTTGACCCTGGCTGGATGCCAGGTGCCCACTAAGCCCCTCTGCCCTTCCCCTCCTCATCTGAACAGGGGAGAAAAAATATGATGAAAGACTCATGGGTCCAGATAAGGACAGGGAGAGATCACTCACCAAATACCTTCATGGGCAAAATGGACTTTATTTGGGGAAATTAATCAAATGCATTACAAATCACCTCAGAGTATGCTGAAAAATAAAACCAAATCTTAAAAACACCTCCCTTCCACCCCTCCCTTCTTCCCAGTCTCAACTTCCCTCAGTTCACCACACATGCTGTGTTTACTGCTCCTACTTCTGCCCTCTCTTCCCCTGCTCCAACATGGGCTTCCCACAGGGTCGCAGCCTCCCTTGGGCATCCCTCTGCTCTGGTGTGGGGTCCTGCTGGAGCTGCAGGTGGATCTCTGCTCCCCCATGGACCCCCACGGGCTGCAGGGCACAGCTGCCTCACCATGGGCTGCACCAGGGGCTCCGGGGGAACCTCAGCTCTGGCACCTGGAGCTGCTCCTGCCCCTCCTCCTGCACTCACCTGGGTATGTGTAGAGTTGTTTCTCTCACATGTGCTCACTCCGTTCTCCCAGCTGCTGTTTCACAGCAGGATTTTCTTCCCCTTGTTAAACACGTTACCCCAGAGGCACCACCACCGTCACTGATGGCCTCAGCCTCGGCCAGCAGCGGGTCAATCTCAGAGCCAGCTGCCACTGGCTCTCTCAGGCATGGGGAGAAGCTCCTGACATCTCACAGAGGCCACACCTGCAGCCCACCCCCCTACCAAACCCTGGCCACGCAAACCCAACACAGCATGTTCCTTTTCAAATGCTTCTTTGGGTTAATTGGGATTTCTTCTTTAAAGATATATATTCTTAAAACACCTTGATGAATAAGGGTAATCTGATAGCTGTAAGACTGTTCTAGATCAATAAACCATACCCAAATGACTAAATTAATGTATCTAATTGCCAATAACTTGATTGAATATTCACAGGATACAGTCTCAAATATACTTACTGTAGCCTTTGCATTGGAAATGTTGCAACCCCAGATTCAAGAAGAATAAAGGAAAAAATTGTCCAGAATTAGAGAAGACTTTTAGTGCAGTGGTTATTTTTTCATCCCTCTGACATTTATAGATGAAAGAGTAAAAAAAACCAGAATGCAGTTGCTGTTTTTTTTCCAGGTGACAGGTCTTTTCTGAAAACAACTGACTTCTATGATCAACATGTTTTGCTCAAAAATATCTTTGACTTATTTTGTGAAATGTCAGAACAATAAAGCATTTTTCTTCTGGAAGCTGGCCTGAAATTAGCAAAAACTGCTGAAAAGCCCAAGCTTTTCAGCTGTAGCCAAACAACCCCACCTTGCGTATATTTTTTCAAGGATGTAACAATCACTGGGTTTGGGCTGGACATCTGATATTTTCTAGAATCACTAATTTTAACTGGTGATGTTAAAACTACAAGGCTCCTTAACATAAGGCAAGGCTGGATTGCAGACAACACAAAGCTGGGAGGAGTGGTTTGTTCACCAGCTGGTTGAGCTGCCATTCAGGAGGACCTCGTCAGGCTGGAGAAACGGGCTGACAGACCCTCCTGAAGTTCCACAAAGGGAAGAGCTAACTCCTGCTCCAAAGGAGGAATAACCCCATGCACCAGTACAGACTGGGGACCAGGTCTGTAAAGAAGGAGATGAAGGTCACGGCGGACACCAAGCTGCACAAGAGCAGCGTTCCCTGGCAGCAAAGAGGTCAACAGCCTCTCGCTGTGCATTGGGCAGAGCAGTGATGGAAGGTCAAACCACCTAAGCTGGTTCTATAGCACCATAAATGGAGTTAAACACAGGCTTTGAAATTCACACATTTTATCTAGGCAGTTTTAGATGAACATCTTCAAATAATTTCATTGAGAAGTACCTATTTACCCCTATGACTACATCAAGTTAAGACACACACACTTGCTTAAATAAGTCCTATCTCTAGAGAATTTATTCTATAAGAAAATGGGTTAACTTGGATGCAGAACTGCACAAATTAATACACTGCCACAAGTCTGTGTCCACACAGTGCTGCACTGAACTTTATAGACGTATCAGTTTGAGCTGCCCTAACCCATGATCTCTGAAATCTATGCATCATTACATAAATATTTTTTTTGCAGTGATAAATCCACAAATTAGTTGCGAATGTATATTTTGAGATTTCTTTCCTGTGGATATTTCAATTTTAAATAAACATACCAGGATTCAATGAGATGTTATTTTGAAAGGAAACAGCAGTCCAAAATAGCATGGTGTGTTCTGGTGCATCTTGTATCAGTGGACCTGCTCCCAGGTCCTTGGCTACCCTTTGTTGATGCCTTGGTTTCCGATGGACATAAATTCAGCACAAGCCAGAAAAGGTCTGTTGCTTTCTTTGAATAAGAAATCCACATGTATATCGAAGAGCTGAAAAAAATTTAGTTACTCAGAATGCCAGTTCAGTTTTGGCTACTGCCTTCTGTTGTTTTAGGGATTTCACTGTTTTTTTGAAAATATCAGTTTAAGTTTATCCAAGGTCAACATGGAACTCAAGGAATGTAACTTCTGTATGCTCAATCCTATGGGTTTTTCATTTCAGTTACCCTAGTTTTCCTTCTAAAATGGGTAGTGTTCTGTTTTTGCCTTCTCTATTGTCCCCTGTTTGTGTCTCCTGAAGTCTGTAAGGAGAAGGGAGTGAGATGAGTCCAGAATATTTAAAAGGTTAAAGTCTGTTTGTAAGTCCATTAAGAGTTTATAGTTTTTAAATAGATTTTACTGGCCATTAAAATTCTGATGCCCTTGCCTGACAAAGATTGTAATGAGAATAGAAAATGGCATTAAATGGAATCCATTCTGAAGATGATTGCAAAAGATACAAGCCTAACTCATTCTCATTATAGCTTTGTGTTGGTATAATTGAGAATGTTATTCAGATACCTGAAATACTTGGAGAGAATTTTATTGTGATTGTAAAAAGGTGCTACTTAATTTGATTTAAAATTGGAACTGTGGTTGCCTACTTTTGCTGTTCTGCAAATGGCACAGGAGCGGCTGACGCTGATTTTGTGCAGCCCCGCAGGAGTATTTTTCTCTTGCATAAGCCCATCTACTGACATTCAAGACATCTATGTATGGGTTTAAGACTCAATTTGTGATCATTCACAAAGCTGACATGTCAGCTGTTCCTGTCTTATTGTTCAGAGCAAAACCAGGCTGGAGGAAAATCCTACAGGTTTAGACTGTGTTGAAATGTCCTTCTCTTTGTGTGGATGATCTCGAGGACACTGCCTCAATATTTGCTTCCAGGTAAGGTTGTTTCGGGTTTTTCGATTTCTATTTGTTTGTTTGTTTGTTTGCTGTTTGTTTGTTTGTTTTGTTTTATTTTGTTTTGTTTTGGTTTTTTGTGACTGTGTCTCCTGTAAAGATCTCAGTGTGGCCTGCCCAGGAATCTGAGAAGCCTCAGCTCAAGATGGTGAATCAAGCTAATACGAAAGCACAAAGTTAACTTTAAGGAGTGCTCAAGCACCTCCTCGAGCCAATGGTTTTGGACAAAACAATAGAGACGTCCTGTAATTGTATGGAAGGGACAAGTTCATTGATTCCTGTGAAGTTTTAAAGCAAGGAAGCCATGCCATACCAATTGCCATTTGCTAAAACATCAGTGGAAAATCATGGAAATTTGGTTTGCAACTTCTGAAGTACATTACATTTACATCTTTGTTTATCAACTTTCATGGAAAAAAATCTTCAGCTACTTTGCCTAAAAAAGTAAAATATATCTATCATTTGAAGTGACCTTAGAGATAACCGAGTACTAAAAAACCCGGACAAATTATTGAAGTTTAGAGTTCAGAATTCTAATTAAGGAATAAACATTTGCACTTTTGTCTGTTATTGGATAACATGCTGGTAATATTTTCAAGGCAACCTCAATGTTTCACGAGCCTGGCTTCCAGATTCAAAAACCGAAGGCTTGGGGAAAAAAGTTTAGCTTTACCTATGTACCGTATCCAGGTTTCATTGCTTCTTAGAGCAGTACAATTAACAGCCAATAATTTGCAATACAAATTAACACCTTTTATTTCATGACTACTAGCAGACAATGCAAAATAAGAAAAAGAAAAAAAAAGAAAAAAAAAAAAAAAGGGAAAAAAAAAGATGAAGCAAAGACCAGAGCATGGCATTGTATTTTGGTGAAGAAGATCATTGGAACCTGCTGTCACTTCTTGCCCTTGAGCAGTGTAACACAAAGATTAGTTGTACCAGAAATTAGGTGTGAAAGCTGTATTATTCTGTTTCAAGTATCATTACCCCTTTAGGAAGTCAAATGCAGAACAGAGCAGCAGGGAAGGAACTAGTAGGTTTCTCAGACACCCATCAGAAACTTTGAGGATTTTGGCAGAAAAAAATATATTATTTTCTTAAATTTGTAAGAATTATGGAAAATATACTTCAAATTTATTAGCACTTACAGAATTGTCTATTTTTTTTCTTTTCTTTTAGAGGAAATAGTGTAATTATTTCTAGATGAGGATGCCTGTTTTGACTTCATTTGAGTAAGTAAAATATAAGCAAGTCTCATCAGCACTTTTCCCAGGTTTCCTGCATGGCTACCTGGGGAACAACCTATAAAGAAAGAAAAGGTGAACATTTAAAGAACCTTAGGCTTTTAATTTCATTTGAGGCATATCTCAGATTAACTGAAGGTCATAATCAAGGAGAAATTTTCAACAATTTGTTCTACAGAGTGAATAATTTGCTAAAATCCTCCAGCTTCACACATTCCAAATGCTTTGTTTTCCACTTTAAAAAAAAAAAAATTAAAGTAGGTGGATTTGGTTTGAGATTGTTTGGGACTTTGTTTCTTTGTTTCCAAGAAAACGTGGAAGAGGAGAGAAAGAAAATTAATAAAAATTAGTCAAATTCTCTAAAAAAAAAATTGTGCACAGTGCACTTCAAAATTGTCCACGGTGGACAGTCTCTTCAAAAATAATAAAGGAGTTTTTTATATTTGCAAAAATAAAATATAAGTTCTCCCACCTCAAATAAATTTTTTCTCGGTGTTGATCACAGCGTTCAAGGCTAATAATGAACACAAAGAGTCGTAGGAAGACCTCTGCCTTAGTACAGGTCCAAAATGCTGTTAATACTGCATAAGGAAAAGAGCCAATCTTTTCAAAACATCTGTCTTGCTTGATTCCTTTTACCCCAGTGTGTTAATGATAAATGCCAGTATCAGCTTGTTCTGAGTGGCTGTGTACGTGTACGGAACTTGCTGCAAGAACAAATGGATCCCGTGAAAATCCTTGTAACTGAGTCAGAGAACAGTTAGCAACTGGCAATACAGCATCCTCTGAGGGAAAGAAAACATCATGAAAATATTACAAGCTGCAGGAAAATGTGGAAAAAAATCAAAGATGACAAGCAACTGAGAAGAGGAAAAAATATACTTATGGCTGGTAACAGCAATTTGAGGCCCATCTTCTTTTTGAATTGATTAAGAATCAATATTTCATACAAGTGGAATTAGTACCAAATCTAAGAGAAAGACAACTCAGCCAAGAAACCACTGATCTGTTTTGTGCAATACATGCTGTTCATGCAACTCTATCTATGTATGTGTCTGCATATGCAAATGTATCTTTGTGTGAAAACACATATTTGTGTATATTACTCCCCAAGAAATCAATATAATGCCATGTTCTTGCTTAAACTTCTGCTTTGTAATATGGATTCTTGGGGAGATTCATGGCCTGCTAATGTAGAGCAAATTGTCTTACAAGATGCTTAGCAGTGGTCAATATGTTTACTGTTTTAGGGAATAAAGCATTACCCTTGAGAGATATGGCTCATATCTTAAATAACAAAGGAATGTTTAGTGAATAGAAAGCAGGGAATACAAACAGAGCTTACGCCGAACATATTAATTTAAATTATGTGGCCACATTCTTTATCACTTGCTCAGAGCAAATTTTGCTTGATATAGTAGAACTGCTTCTGATTTATGTCATGTGAATAATAGGAGAATCAGTGCTGCCATTTAAATGCGCTTCATTGGAAAACAATGAAAGCAATTCCAAAGGCATGCATTGTTGAACAGCATAAACAGTCCAACTGCACAAGCAAGATATCTGTATTGATCCAAACAAAGTCATTTTAGTCTTACAGGGAAGAAAATAGAAATAGAGAAAACCAAGACTGCATGGCTTGTCTGGACTTGGCTAAGCCTGTGCTGATTTTAGCTTCTTTCAATTGTGACAATTTCCTAGCCATCAAGTAAGTGTCATCTAAATTTGTTTAAGCTTTAGTTTAGCTTTGTGTGGTGTACTGCCTACTGTTCATGGATAAGTAGTAAAACAAGTGCTCTTCACAGGCTGAAGAACTATCTCATAGCCCCAGAATAAAAATGTAGGGTTCAGGTGAGGACAGGAACAAGAGGACACAATTAGTAGGGCTTTACACACAAATCATGGTGGCCAGACTCTGGTGACCAAAGGCATAAACAAACACATAAATAAGCAGGTGTGAGTCAGGTAAAAGAGGTTTCAGAGGAAGCAAGAAAGCAGGAAAACATGTCTACTGCTGTACTGGAAAGCAATGAAGTACTGAGTGAGTCACTGGAAGAATGAAAGAGAATATCCTTCTAGAAATATGAAGAATAGACTGAAGGTGATAACCTTCAGAGGCAAATGAACACTGCAGAGGTGAGCAAAACACCACAGAAGAATGTATAGGTCCTAGAAAGATTTTGTTTATCAGTCTTAACTCTGTTACTAGCTAAAAGTGTTGCGTAATCAAAACTGTCCTGTAGTAACTGTTGTGTTTGATATTACTACCTCAATGTCTGCTGCAGTAACCATAAATTCTCAGATCTGTATGTAAGGTGCATTTTTTTCATCCAGAAATGTGACCAAAACACTACCTCTCTAGAGACAGTGGCTGAATAAGGAAAGAGTAGACATGGGGAAATAGGGAAAAACTCCTGCCCCTGACTGCCACCCCACTTGTTAGTAGCCTGAAAGTTAGGGAATTCCTGGGCCAAATATGTTCAATATTTCTTTATTAAGTAGTCCTCCATGAATTTTTATAAGCCCTTTCTGAAGCAATGTGGTGTCTTCTGAAAATAGCTACCACAATTCAATTATGCATTTGGTTAAAAAGATTAAAAAACAAACAAACAAACAAACAAAAAAACCCCCAACAAAACCAAAACCAGAAACCCCATCCCAGTACTGCCTTCTTTTGAATGCATGGAGGTCTTCTTTATGCCTGCACAACACAGTGTATCTTATACTGTATATTTTTTTTTAAATAGCCATCTTCTGAGCTATGCTTTAAGGTTATAAAGATGATGTCAGTTTTTATTTTGCAATTAATTAAGAATTAATGAATGATAAAGGAGAGATATTGATTCAGACTCTTTAGGAATCAATTTTTAAGACCTCCACAGAAATACTTAACTTTGCAAAGCCTTTATCCTGCATTGTTTCTGCCAGGTAAATCCACCTGCTTTTTTCTTGGGACTTCAGGGAGCATAGCCTGTAGTCCAACTTAAATAGAAGACCAGGCCAACATGCCTTCTATAGGCCATGCTGCTACTTTGTGACCTGGCAAATGTAACTAAATATGAGTTACGTATTCCAGATTGAAATTTAATCTCCTTATATAGTTTATACTCAACACTTTATGGAAATTCATCACTTTTCATTGTTAAGACAATAAATGAAAGCTAAAATTTCATTCCTTAAATTCATAGTTAGAAAAGGTTTCCAAACATCTCCCTTCATCAAAAGATAGAATATTAACAAAGAAAAGACTTTGTATTATGAGCCTGGTTTTGAGCCTGAACAGCCTTACTTTGGCAGTATGACAAAGACTTCCCTGATCACTTTGTTTTTATGGCTGACATTCATCTCAGGTGAACTCAATTGATACCAAGGGATTTATATAACAGGTATAATAAACAGGTCTTGGCATTTCCAAATTAATTTCCTTGACCTGATACAGAGACATAATCATAATCTTGGGTCTTCTTGCCAGAAACTTCCCCCATTCCCATTAATGCAGAAACAAACATTAGCAAAGTTTAGGCTGTCATTCACACTGGAGAAAACTTTGTGATAGTTCATTTGTACATTAGGAAGAAGTTCTTTACTGTGAGGGTGGTGAAACACTGGCACAGGTTGCCCAGGGAAGCTGTGCCTGCCCCATCCCTGGAAGTGTCCAAGGTCAGGTTGGTCGGGGCTTAGCAACCTGGTCTGGTGGAAGGTGTCCCTGCCCATGGCAGGGAGCTGGATCTAGAGAATCTTTAAGGTCCCTTCCAACACAATCCTCTCTGTTATTAATTTGAGCCCTTCTCTCTGTTCTCAGTGAGGGCAGACTTCATCCCTGAGTACTTGCTTATGTTTATGATGAATAGGTATAAATAGTTCAGCAGTATCAGTACTTTTAGAACAGTTCGAGTTTTCTCCTTTTCAGTATTTCTTACTCTTCAAATCAGTATGTGAGTGACAACCTCCTACTGCAGTGGACCTGAGTTCATAAGGATTTTCCTGCTAGCAGGGATTTGCTAGCTGTAGTGGCTTTGGCAAGCAGAAGCTTGTTGTTAAGGAGCATCAGAGCCCTCATTCAGAAATGCTTTCTGCAGCTGTGTGCAGCTGACTGACATCCCCAGTACCTGTGCATCCATGGTCACAGATCACCAAGCTGAGCCTCTCTGCTCCATTGGTTTAATTACAAGGAAGAGTTTGTTTATGAAATGAGTACTCAGGTTTTAAACCTTATTGACTTTGTTACATTACAGTGTCACACAACTGCAGTTAATGCATTGTCTGTCTTTTGTGACCTCTCTGACTTTTTTTCCGCTTGTCCTTACAGAATTTATTAATTTGTTTAACAACGTGGACAGAAGATTGCATGGAGTGTAACATTGTTGGTTGAAGACAACAGCAAAGAGCTCTGGACAGCCTAGAACTACAACATGAGAACTGGAAGACCAGCTGAAGCAGCAGATGTTGCAAATTGGGAGCATTTCCTGAGCGCTGAGGATGCTCAGAGAGGACCCAAATAATCTTAGTCCATCCCTGAGCCACAGAATGATGCTATTAGAAATAACCTACTTCTGAATGTGAACACATCCATGTGGAGTAAATGAGTGTAATGCAGAGATCTTTGATTCAGTAGAAACCTGAGAAATTCCATATGATTTTGCACAGCATTTATTATTTTACCTGGCTGGACTTATAAGCAGCCTAGTTGTGTTTGTTGTGAATGGTGTACCAAATCCTCTCTGTTGGCAGAGATGCAATACCACACAAATACAGCAAAGAATAAATTCTGCTGCTTTTCATTTCCACACCTTTCTGGTTCAGATAAGTACACAGGATTAGCTACTCCTTGCATAAACCAAACAATTGCTTTACAAGGCAGAGCATTAGAAGGCTACAATGATCAGCACAGCACTTCTTCAAGAAAATAATTCCCTTTTTCTTCCTGTCCCAATCTGTGGTCAAAGGTTAATGATCTTAAAATTGTTTCTGTTTTACTTGGCTTTACTCTGACAAAGAGCTTATGAAAACAGAATGCTTGATACGAAATCATAGAATCACAGATTTGTCTGGGTTGTAAGGGACCTTATAGATCAGTTAGTTTCTAATCCCCCCTGTCATGGGCAAGGATGCCACTCAGAACAAATTAGTCAAGGTCTCATCCAACCTGGCCTTGAAGACTACCAGAAATGAGGGAGAGAGCTGCGAGTGTCCTATTCAGAGCCTTGCAAAGCTTCACACCTCCTCAGGCCCTCATGCTTCTTTCCTCTGTTAATGGTCATGCCCAGCTGCCCTCTTATGAACTGAAACCACAATTTAATCAACATGGATTTTAAGAACAATAGTGTAAAAGACTTATTAATCATAACAGTTCCCCTGTGGTATATAGTGATATCTATTATAGGTCCTTAGTAGTCAGTAGCAATGTCTGGAGTTCCTGAGACAGCTCATGCTAGAAATGTGCTATCAGAAGTGTCTGACACTACTAACATATGTCAGCGTTGTCTTTTGAGGTTGGCTGGGCTGCTCCCCGGAAACGAAGAAAAAAAACTGGAAGATCTATTACCATTCTCTCATGCAAGCTCTGCCCTGCACTAAAGAGATAATCAGCCCTGAATTTCTTTGTATCTCCCTTTGGCACTTTTGTGTTCCCTTCCTTCCTCTGCAAGAAAACTCAGCAGGTTTTTTAGCCTACTGGAGGCCAATGTAGTAATGTTTGCTAAGAAAAGTTTTTCAGCAGTTGTTTTCTTGATGTTGTTTTTCGGTTTGTTAGTGTTTTTTTTTTTTCAAATTCATAAGAAAATGTTGATTCATGCCAAGGAAAATTTTACTGGGAATACCTTGTCTTGGTTGGATTTGGGAATTTCCCAAGGCTGAAGATGAAAATGTGCACCAGAGCTTTCCCTTCATTGCTGAATAGTCCAAATCATTATGGCACATACAGAGTCCAAATCCCTTGTTCCTCCTTTACCTCAGTCAATATCTGCTAAATAGAAGCGGAACAAAAATTTCCTCATCAGAAGTTATCATATGAATAAGTGAAAAATTTTAATTTTTAAATTTTTTTTTTACTCTTCTGTAATGGATCTCACTGGCAGGTTTGCTTGAAGTTTACAATAAGGGACTAGGCTGCATTCTGAATCACATGAAAACAAGTGCCTAAACTTAAGTCAGTTAACATCCTGGACTGGAAAAAGGGTATGTTGTTACTTGCTCATACTTATTTGGAAGTTCATAAAACTTACATTTTTTGTTCTGAATTCCTAAGAGAGAGGTGTGAGTAGGAGAGATGTTAAAGAAAAAATAAGAGTAGAGATTTAAATAAATGGCAAGTATAAAAACATCAAGTGTTCTTCTAACAACACAAACCTGAAAGAAATTCATCTGACTGAAAAAATTGAGGAAACACCTGCACTTCACAAACTGGCTGGCAAGAACAAGTAGTGAAACCTCAAAATTCTCAGTTGTTAAACTGAGACAAATCTAAGAGCTATGCAAAATTGTACCTTGAGTTCCACCCATGCAGTCTGACTGACTTCACTGAGTGTGAACAAAGTTACTCTTAGACCTTTCAGAGTTACAGAATTCTCACACCGGCTTTATTGCCCACAGACTGCACTCTGTTCCTTCAGTCTTGCTGGGAACATTAAGACTGTAACATAGAAGACTGAAATAGGAATACTTCAGAGTTCTGTTCTGTCTTTTCAATGCACAGAAAGAGGATTTGGGGCTTGTAGGAAAGGAATATCTGATCTATATACCTCATCTTTCAGCTAGCTCAAGTAATATACTTCCTGCCTCTTCCACTTGCCTCTGTTGGTAATTCAGGGGAAAAAGAAGAGCAAAGTAAGCCAAAAAGTCTATGGGAATGTGGAGAAAAAAGGATATTAGAAGGCAAACTGTAGAGTCGTGGAATGGTTTATGTTGGAAGGGACCTCAAAGATGTTCTTGTTCCAAATCCCCTGCCAGGTGCAGGGACACCTTCCACTAGACCAGGTTGCTCAGAGCCCCATCCAACCTGACCTTGAACACTTTAAGGGATGGGGAGCCCACAACTGCTCTGGGCACCAAAATACTGAGCCTTTAGAGCTTTAAAATATTTCTAGTTCAAACTTGGTACCAAAATAAACGTACACTTGCGTGAGAAGAGAGGAAATGCCATTTTGGTTTTATCCATTTCTCTCATACTATTTAACACTCATAATTTCTAATCTTCAGACTCTACTGGCATCAAAACTCCAGGCTATTTGGAAAACTTTGGAACGTATGAGTAGTTGCTACAGTATACTTACAAATTAAACTAATCCTTAGTGATAATAGTGCTTATCAAGAACAAATCTGGATCTGAAATGTTTATCTACTCTTCACCCCACTCCTCTAGCATTAGCACAGTAATCTCTTTCCAGTTCAAATGCAGCATTTGTAATACTACTTTGCAGTATGTTTCTGATGTCTCCTGCCCTTGTCTGTGTAATTCATATTTGAAATGCAACAAAAGATTCTGGAGAACAAGAGAACTACATAAATCCTTTCTTAAATCCTTCAATCTTTAGATTAAAAAAAAAATCCCCACATTAATGTTTGTAAACCCAATAATGGGACCAGGTCCAACCATTTATGGCTACATTTGCAATTCAGATCTCTGTTAACATGAAGATTAAAGAAAGGATTAGTTTCCAGCCCCAAAAGGCACAGTTTAGCAGCCAAATATGAGTTGATCATCAGATGTGCCAAAACATAAAAATACAGGAAAGATCAAAATGGTCATTTCTGATGTCTCTTCTTTGAAACAAAGATTAAAACCATTTTAAATGCCTTAGCATTCTGAATGTTCCTGTAGGACTTGCCAAACTGCTCCTTCTGATCCTGTCTCATTGACGTTAAAAATTATGAAGGCCCCAGCTTTGGCGTCTTCCTGCTGAGGGTAATTTGACAGCGCTAGTGGAGGTGAGCTGCTTCTCCCGCGCACTGACCCGGGGTAGCAGATCTGGCAGATAAACAAGTCTGTGACAAATAGCACTGACATCCCTGTCAAAAGAAAAGACATGACTCAGACCCAGTATCTGTACACAGCCCAGTGCTGGCTTTCAGTGACAAATGGTTTTAGTCTGACAGTGTGTTTCACTGCTTGAACTTTCATCTATCAAAACAAGACTCAGAAGGAGGGAGCACAAGAGAAAGTCACACATACAGGCAGACAGCCTGGCCTGCCCACTCAAATAGTACTTACAATTTTTTCCACTCTTTTGGTACCCTTATCATTCTCTGGACAATATTTTATTTCTCCTCCCTTTGTTTCGTAAAGTTAAAAGAATAAACCAGGGAAAGTTTGATTTCATTACTTCCAAATCCAAGCATTAGAAAAGAGCATGTGAAATTTTAATGAAATCTCACTCCACACAGGACACTAAGCTTCACTCACCCATGGACAGAGTCTAACAGTTGGTATTAGACTAATGGAAAATTTAGTTAACTTCCAGGCAGCTATCCATGCGTGCTTTGAAGGCATCAGCAGGTAGAAAATCAACACCAGGCAGTTCCTTCTGGATGTTCGTCATCTTTTGGCGTTAACAGCTTAGATCTGGATTTATATTTTTTATTTCTCTGCCTCCAACTTCCAGCCAGGAATTTATTTTAAATTTTTCTGCACTAGAATAGAAAAATAAAACCAAATGAAACACAAAAATCAGTGGACTTCTGTGCTGTGTATCCATGTCAGGATGTTGGCAGGGAGCTCTGTGGGTTGAGCTCTGTCAGGAGAGGCTGTGAGCGAGTAACTGTGTCAACCAGCATCCTCTTAGCATCTTTTTCACAAAACTTCTATTCTAGAAGGCCGGTTTCACTCTCATCAATTCCATTCCTGTCTTTTAATTGTTCTGTGTCTTAATTTAATATGAAAATTAAGTGATATTTTCTGTTAATTTAACAGATTTATAATCACCAAGTCATCCTACTCTTTTTGTTGTTGTTTTGAATACTGGGCAAATATCGGTTTTCTTCAGGGTTTTGTAGTGTTCTATTATTATATCCCTTAATAAATATCTAATTCTATATCCAGAGGTCTGGTCAAAAAATTTCCTAAGAAACTTGCACATGATTTTTGAAGCATCATGTTTTAATGAAGATGGATAGCGACTTCTTCAGTAACCAGTAATTCAAAATTATCTATTCTGCACCTGTGGTTCAATAGCAGCTATTTTGTTTGTTTTTTTTTTTTTTTTTCCCAAATACAGAAGAAAACTTCAGTGTTTTCCTATAAAAAAATTATAATATTAGTAGACTTATCCTCAGAACTTGTTTCTCATTTGCATAATCATTGTTATTTGAGCCATTAATTTTCACTTTTGTGCTTAGCTTTTTGTACCAAATTTTACTTTTGGTGATTTCTAATTTACATCAATTAATATGTTTTTCTTTTATTTCTTTTGATAGATACTGGTTTTTATTTTCCATGTATTGCCTTAATTTATCCACTAGGACAGGTTAAGAGCTAGACAAAAAAGGTTTTCTTTACAAATATTGAATCACTACTTCTCAAGTAAATGATAAGATAATCTCAGAAATTCTTTTCATAAAGCTCTATTTTTCAAAGATCATACAATCATAGAACCATAGAGTGGTCTGGAATGGAGCTGACCTTAAAGATTAACTAATTCCAACCCCCCTGCCATGGGCAGGGATACCTTCCACTAGACCAGGTTGCTCAGGGATACTCAGACACTATTTCTTTTTTTTTTTTTTTTTGTCTTCCACTTTCCATTAAATTCTCCTTAGCTTGGAAACTGAGCTTGTCTGAAATGCCATATATAATTCATAGAGACAAGCTAATCACTAGCTTGGAAGCTGGTGGTTTCCTAGGAAGTGGTGGTCAGGACCATCTTACAATCAGTGAAACAAAATAGAAGTGATTTGGACTATCTTTTATCTTCTTTTATTAAATATAAGCAGGTTATAATCACTGGTCTCTAAGCAACAGACAGATACTAATCCAGCAACTAATTCATTTTTATCCAAATAATGAGGTCCAAAATAGAGCTGGCTTGTGTTAAACGTGAAACCACCAGTGAGGAAGAAAAAGAAAAAAAGAACCCACCAGTATGTACACGTATTCAGGAACTCTAATGACTAACTACTGTCTGTGTGAGACCTTTAATATGTCTCTAAAATTGAAATTCTCCTTAGTAACACAGTTTTTCTTTCTATTACATACAGTTATTAAAAAGCAAACCCTCTGTTCTCTGCCTTAAATAAGAATCTTGAATAGAGTCCATTTCCATCCTTTGCTATTTAGCCCTTTGGTCTTTTCACATTGAGATCTGTGGACCTATTGATGCTAAAACTGGTACTGACATTGCTACTAGTGAGTGACACCGTTTTTTCTTTTCTTCGCCCTTTCTTTTCCCTTGTTCAACCCTTTCTGTTTTTGCTAAACTCATTATAAGTGGAGCTGGCAATTCCAGCAATGTAAATTAGCCCAACATCAACATCACAGTCACTCCACCCACACCTCATTTTCTCAGGAGTGGGAAAGTTAAGTCTGGCCCCCAGTTTTGTAACACAGATATTGAAGCTATTAGGGGAAAGGGGAAATTTTGTTCCATTGTGTTTATTACAGCTATTTAGTCTGCGTCAATACAGCTATTTAGTCTTCACTTTTATGCAATTTTAGTATAAATTCTATCTGTTCACACTTGACTATTCCAACTACTTTCCAATGAGACAAAGTCTCGCTATTTGTCTTTGTGCAAGACGTAGGGTATCCCATACACACAGTGCATTAGTTATGGTGCCAAAGGCTCTTGCCATCACTCATTCATTGGTACTGTTGAACCATTACCTAAAGCCAACAACCAGAAGTGCGTAAAGAGACCCACGTTAAATGAAACTAGATTGTTACAATTATGTGGAATAGGAATTTTTAGCCCAATGCACTAATAGCTTGCCATCAGCTCCATGAGGAGCTGCCCTATGGCCTCTTAAATGGCGAAAAAGCACCTTTGGTGACTCAAACATTGCACCTCAGGGAAACACTCAGCATAAGACTTTTACATTTAGGTCACTACTCACGCATTACTATTTCTAATCACCAGGGATTGTTTCTTCCACTTCTTTTTTATCCCCATACTGCAGTGCCTCTAAAATTTCTTAATAGTATTATATATATATGTGTGTGTGTGTATGTGTGTGAGTGTGTGTGTGTTTTATTCACAGTATGTTATTTCTTGACAGTGAAACAGAAATTTAGATAAGAATACACTAAGAATATATTCATATTGCCTGAAACTGTGCTTGCTCAGTTGAGTTGCTAAGAGTATTCAGGTGGAAGACAGCTGCACTACCCTGGAGAGAGCTGTGACACAAGAAAAAGCCATCATTCTTTACTTCTCATTACTGCTCAACAGGTACAGGCTACATCCCTCCAACATCTACAGATTAGTTTATTTCAGTGCTTTGTACTTAATTGACAAAATTACCAGTTTTGTTGAGACTACAAAGCCATTGCAGTTAATCTAAGCAGTTTTGCTTGAATTTAATCATGTACTGCTCATGAAAGTTTTTGCAGGCTAAGTGACGGGATTGGCAACAGGAAGGGGAAAGCCAGCGAAGCAGGGGGAGAGACAGTAATCTCTTTTAGCCTAACAGATTCTGAACTGAATATCTGTCAGTGGCTTCAGTTACCAGGAAACAAGTTGCAAACATTGCACAAAATCCCCACATACTCTGCACTGGAAGTTACAAACCACAATCTAAGAAAAAAAGAGAGAAATATGCCAAATTAGCACAAAAAATGCAGGTTCCTTTGTTGCTGGTCATGATAGCAGATCCTTTTTAACACTGTCCTCTTTTTTCTGTTTCTTAGACCCCTCAGCTAGACTTTAAACTTACCTGGCAGGCTCATTAGGAGAGATCAATGGTAAAAAGTCAAAACCAGGAGTATCTGAAGTGTTAAGGTTTTCATCTGGTTCCGTGTGGCGTTGAACATTTGGCTTCAATGTGTACTGTCACCATTAAAGATTCCATATTTTTGCTTTAGTGGCACTTTGCCAGTTCTCTCTGTGTTCTCTCCTGGATATTCTGGGCACTTTAATGTTCTTTTTTGCTGGCATGATAACTGCTTAGAGGAAATCGACTCTGGAAGGTGATGCCACATATTGGGTGAGTTTGACATTCACAGAATCATAAAGCCTTTAAGGTGAGAAAAGACCTGAAAGATCATCGAGTCCAGTTGTTAACCCAGCACCAGCGTTAACCCCGAAACCAGGCTCCCCAGTGCCACATCCACGCGCTTTTTGAACACTTCCAGAAATGGTGATTCTATCACTTCCTTTGGCAGCCTGTTCCAATGCATGACCACTTTCTCAGGGAAGAAAGTTACCCTGATTCTGCATATAGGGAAAGCTCCCCTGGCACAGCTTAAAGTCGTTTCCTGCTGTTCTGTCACTTGCTACTGGAAGAAGAGGCTGACCCCCACCTGTCTACAACTCCTTTTCAGGGAGCTGTAGAGAGATAAGGTCCCTCCTGAGCCTTCTTTTCTCCAGATTAAACAACCCCAGTCCTCTCAGCCTCTCCTTACATGAATTGTTCTCCAGACCCTTCACCAGCTCTGTTGTCCTCATTTGGACACTCAATATTTCTGGGCTGTTATCAGCAATCACAATGCATATTTCCAAGAAAGATTAAAAAGAAAAAAAGTTTAGTATGTTACCTCACTCTTTGTTAGGTTGAATGCAGCTTTATTTAAACATTGTTTAAAATATACCTTGATGTCAGCCCCACCAATGGGATTTTTTGTCAATGATGTTTTTAAATTTTATTTTCAGAGAAAGCAGCTAACTGAAATAAGCACGAGCATGTGATGTGCAGTTCTAATAAAATACATCCCCATACAGAACTGCTCTACATGCCTCTTTAGAATATTAAACTATTTTTATTCTTTTATGTGCTATTTAAATTGACATGAAGATTTGTTGATACTCAAAGCCTGGAGACTATAAAAGAACATTCATAGAGATGTAAGAGAGGAAGGATTGGTTTGTTTGCTGTTTGTTTACTTCCTCAATATAAAATACGTTTTTGAGCTAACTAGATCTCTGTCACTTACTAGGTGCATGAATTGCTTACTGATGTCTGAAAATACTTCAGTTCCATCTTAGCCACTTCAGTTATATGCAGAGATTTACCACTGCTCTCAGAAGTTCCTTGTTTTGTTAGGTTCTATTTACAACATACAAAAGTCTCTGAAAATGTTTCTCATGTGTAATTAGGCCACTTTGGGTCAGCTGTCCTGGCCATGCTCCCTCTCAGTTTCTTGTGCACCTGCCCACCAGCAGAGCGTGATGTTGAAAAGTCCTTGACTTAGTGTAGCTTTCTAGGGCAACAACAAAAACATCAGTGTGTTATCAATGCTGTTCTCATACTAAATCCAAAACACAACACTGTACCAGCTGCTAAGAGAAAACTAACTTTATCCTAGCTGAAACCAGGACAACACTGAAAACTACTGAGAAGTTATTCAACATTAAGGATTAATCACTTGAACTTAGTGTGAAACTAAATCAAGCATCTTTTCCTGAAATAAAATATATGAAATCTATTTTCCTTCCTGAAAATTCCAGTTCCTCAAAGTGTTATTCATTAATTAGTGTTGATTTTGTTCATTAAATATAAATCCCCTCTGTTCAAACAGTTTCTGCACTTGCAAGAGTTTTTAAGCAATGTGTGCTTCAGTTAGAGGGCAGGTGTGTCATGCTTAAAGTGTTCTGATCTGTATTTACAAAACTCTCCACTTCTCTCCTGTTTGAAAATGGCAGCAGGGTAACTGCTTATCAGTTCAGATTCTCCTGAAAGTCAGGGAAACGTGTTTTTATTTTTCCATGTAAATCCACAATTCCATCGGTAGGAGTTCCTACACTTGTGGCTATCAGGGAGCTGTGAAAGGGCTCTACAGCAAAGGAATGACTACAGGGAAGCTTCTGCAACATAGCTGGAAAACAGAAAACTTTATGATTTGTTATTTGAATCAGAACTGAAATCAGCTGATTATAATTTAATTGTTCCAGAACTATGAAGAAATAAGGATAAATCTCATCTGACCAATACAGACATCTGTAATGTAGACACCTAACCAGCTACCTGACTACCACATGTGAATCCAGCTGCACTAGACAGTGGAGAAAAATGGGCATTTTTAAGGAGCAAGCCAACCCCCTGCCCCAGCTGTTCATTACACAGTGAAATAGAACAAACATTTCAAGTGTCCATTCTTCCTTGACTTTATTTTGAATTTAGATAGTGAGCTTAGAAACACATCTCTACCCTGTCAATTCTTGCAGCTGGTTCCCCCTCAATGGGTAGGATTTATCCCATCAGTTTCAAGGTCTTATTTTTAGATAGGTTTTGTCACAATTTAGCAGAACTGGGCTCTCTCTGTTCTCTCAGAAAGGGACAAATGTTGACTTTTCCTGGGGTCCTAACCTTTTTCCTTTAAAATCTGGAGAGAATGAATCCCACACTTGGTCTTGATTTAAAAGCTATTCAAGATCAACTGACATTTGTACCTAAACACTGAGATCGGACATGAAATGCAAAGAAATCTTAAGGAGATGGATCTAACCAAAGAAAGTATCATACTGTGTTGCGGTGGCTGATAGACCACCCGCTCTGCCTGGGCAGGCCCAGGCAGGGTTCCTAAGGCAGCTCCGCTGGGCGGACCAGGAAACATCTCCCAACCCTTGCAGTTAGAGTGACAAGTTATGTTTCCCCCATAATCCCTTTCTGCCATGATTCGAATTATGTAAATCCCCACTCCCTCACTGGTTACTGTTCTCTACTCCCCGGTTCTTCCAAGTATGGTGACATTCTAGCCAGTTCTTTGTTACTTGTTCTATGGTTGGCTCCCTGTTATACCTCCCCCCACCTCAACGCTTCTATTCGTTGTACGCCTGTCCATCCACCAGTGTACCACCCCCCCATCTGGGATTTCGATTGGTTATTTCGTACTTATTCCCGCCCCTCTCCCGGGGTATATAATATGTTGTATCCTTTGTTCTGGGCTCTTCGCCCTCCACCCCTTCCCTGCACCTGGACCCTCGCTCCCCTGAATAAACCCTGTTTTCCCCATGAAGAGCCCCTCCTGTCTCTTTCGCCCTCCTCCTGCACCTTCGACACCAGTAGGCACGGCGAGCCCTTCGAGAGCTCTCGCCTGCCTTCCCGCTTGGAGCGGCCACCGATCAACCGCAGCCTCAGCCGGGGAACGGCATCTGCCTCTGGCCCCAAGCTAGCCTTTGGGAGGTCAGAGGGTCACGTCAATACTGATCTATATTGACCAAAATTATTTCAATATAGTATTTTTCTTTGGTCTTTATTAAAATAGTTGTTGTCATTCAACTGATGTAAATTAGGATTAACATACCTTTACAGAAATTGACAGTTACATTGATTTACACTGACAGTTATATCACAGAGAATATACAAAATAGGCAAATAAATGATTGGGTATTTAAAATGGATTGTATGGTTGAATTTTTCACTCTGTCACAAAATCTGTGAATATTTTTATCATGCTGATCAGTATCTGAAAATTATCACCTGTTTATTTCATTTAGTTGTCCCTTGAGTTACACCTTTTGTGTCTTTCTCTGGATAGATCTTAATTAATTCAAGACATGTAAATGAGGTTTATAGGCTTGGAGTTTCATTGCTCTTTTTTGCTAGTCATTAGAGACAGATCTCGTGATGCAAATAAAATATTAAGTTTATTTGATTTTTGGAAACTTCTTTCTCTACAATGACAGGAAAATAATGACACCAGCTAAGATTCTAATTTTGTTTTTTAATCAAATGCCTCCAGTGCAGAGGTGTTAAATCAAGCCTTTGTGTCTTCCATAACAGTAGCTCCATTTGGAGGCTCAAAATATCTCTGCAGCGGTAAAACCATCCTGAAAGCACAGACCAGAATGAACCTGGCCTGTTCACAGACATTGCACATGAACCAACACTTTTTAAAGCTGTCCTTATATCTGATGCGGCTCCATTTCAAGGCAGAGATTGGTAGGTTTGTTTTTTGTTTATTTTCCACTGACTCAGTTTACCCTTCTCATCAAAAAAATTGAGTACTAAGATTTCTTTTTCACATAAATTATAAATGCGTGAATTTACTAATCCTTGCAGTTGTGTTTAGAGGCCATCTGGTGGAAGATATTTCTTACAGAAAGAGAAAGTATTTAATATTTTGTGGTTATTTCTTCTATTGTGTGGGACAAAATATTTTATGTAATTAATTATATTTATAATTACCAATATTTATACATGTGTGTATATATATAAAATATATTTAAAAATATATATCTTTATATAATGCACAGATTTATGTCCCAGTCACTGAAATGCAAATATTCTTTCATTTAATTTCCATGGAAGTGAAAGCAAATCCCTTTAAGAGTGGAGCAAAGGAGAAAAGCGCTCTGAAGTACTCACCCATAATATCTTTTCTTTTGCAAATAAATGTTAAAAAAATAATTAAAAAGAATGCAGAAAGTGGTCAGGGAGTAATTAATTATCACAATGAAGCTCAGACTTTTGTTCAATTATGCACAATTCATGATAATAAAATTATAATATCGTTCCACTTTATAACTCCTTAACCACACTTATTCAACAAAAATGCAAAGATCAGGAAAAGCAGTGAAGAACAGAGCAGTATAATTAGTGAAATGACATCAGAGCAGTATGAGAAAAAGTTATAACAATGGTCACTATATCACAGAAGCGCAGAAGCAAAGGCTGCTGATTCTAAAATGGTCATCTCATTAATCTGATATGTTGAAGAAAAGAGCCCCACATCTTTTATTTGCATTTTTGTTTGATTTATTCTTAGTAATTCTTTTTATGGAAATTCTATTCCAGAGACTTGGACTGTTTCTGATGTTAGAAAATTTAGTTTTCTTATTTGTTTAAGCAAGTATCCCTGATCTTAAAGTACACAATTACTTTCACCTTAGTGAATGTTTCTTTTTCTATTTCCATAAGCTACAGACAAAAATTAATTACGACCTATAAAAACTCTTTTCATAAACAAAAATGTTTGCCTTATCCTTGTTCACAGCGGGAGGATTGGGACTATATACTTTGGTAATGAGGGGCTGTGTCATTGGGAATATTATTCTTCTGCCTTCCAGGTAGGCACTCATGTTTTCCTGAGCTTTTTATACTTTTTTCCCCCTTGCTGTTCAATAGAAATTTTTGTTCTTTGACTTTGAAGTATGTTTTAAACTTTGTGGGTTTTTATATTTGGGAGGTTTGGGGATTTTGCAGTGTTTCTGTTTGGGTTTGTGGAATTTTTCCTTTCTCTAAAAAATAATTAAAAAAAAAAACCTGGAGAGAGTTTGCATTACCATTAACTTCTGCCTGAGGTATTTAAGAAAAGAGAATCAATCCCTGGCTGGAAAAATCCTGAAATAAAATGCATACATACCTTGCTGATATCAAATATTGCAAATGGATGTAGAAACACTTTAAATCCCTTAATGATATGCCCAAGTAGCACTGCAGAACCGTAGACACTGTCAGGTAACGTCTCCTGCTGCTGGCCTCTGGGCATGTTCTGAGATTTCCCTCTGCATGGACCAAATTGTTTTCAACCCTTTTTGCCAGAGCTTAATCTTCCTACACACTGTTAAAGAGCTGAGAGTTTGAGTCCTTCTGTAAGGAAAAAGGGTTATGCAGTTTATCAATGTAAACTCCAAATTCCTGCTTCTTTCCTTATGCTAATAACAAAGGTTTCACTGATTTCGCTGGATATGAAATTAAGCCTTCACTGCCCTCGAGTAATGAAATCCATGTTTCCTTTGTCATGAACATGTCTGATTGAATTAGAGACAGCTTGCTTTGGGATTTGATCTGGGCTCTCTTTCATGCTTTTAATTAATTATTTGTGATCTGACCCTCTTTTTTTTCTTGTTTTAGGGTTTTTTAAACTGATATTTGTTCAACTAATGTCCATCTAAGTGTAAACTTTAGTTTGTCATATTACATGTCTATTTTCTATATGCTGTTTCAATATTCTGTCTGGTTGGAGAATTTCCTTTGATTTTTTTTCCTTGCATAGTTTTTTATACCATTTGAACTCCAGATTATTTTCACAATTTTTGCTAGGTGTGGCTATTTTACCTATTCAATATGTATTATTTAAGAGAAAAGAGTGATAAAGGAAAGGTTTCATTCTTTTGCTAGATTTTTTCTGTTTCCCAATGGGATGAATAAGAAAGTATTAACAAGAAAATAAGTATAAAATGATGAAGAACTCACTTTCTGTATGATATTTTAGATAACTAATCAACTGCTCTAAATCTCTGCCATATTTCTGAGCTTCCTAAAACTTAACATGAGTACTCAGGAGATGATTGGGTAACAAGATTTGTTGATTTGGGATATTTTGAAGCCAGTTCTAGTATAAAGCAGATATTAAATTTTTGTGCAAATCACTTCATAAAAACTCTAAATTGCACTAGTGAAGTTAACACAAAAAATAATTTGTTTCATTATTATGTACTAGTAGTTACTTTAAAAAGCTGAACTAAGAAGTTTTAAATTTGTTATATTACAGCACAAAGGTTTTCCCTCAGTGGTCATGAAGCTGCCAGGTGTGGGTGGGGCACACTGTGGAAAACGTAACATCAGACAGATCATGAGAGGTGAAATCATAATGAATGGGAAAAAGGATGGGGCTGAAATAGAAATAATATTCATTACCCTGGTAATATGTTCTAAAATTGCTAAGTGCCAGACTGAGCCTCATCCGCTGTGAAATATTCTAATGACCAGTGAGTACATAAGTCTAAGTAAATTAGGAAGTCCACCTAAATCAAATAAATCTCATAACTTAGTACTCACAGATCATTATTAAACTTAATATGAAGGATAATAAGGGCTGCCCAGGGAAAATTTTATCACTGGAAATCCATGGCCATAAGTGACTTGCAATTCCCTATAATAATCAAAGACAAATTTTCTTTGAATTTCTAATAACTGTTTGAAGTACTTTGTTGTTTGCCTTCACTTATAATTTCCATCACGTGCAATGAGAATACAAGAGTGGGACAACTGCAGCACACTCATGAACACAGATTATGTATTTTAATATTTAGTTAGAAACTGTTTGCAATTAGTAAAATTATTTGCAAGTATGCTTAGAAAATAAAGAATTATTAAGAAAAAAACCCTAACAAGATACAAAAATAACAGATTTTGATGTGGTTTTGTATTTCATCAGTCTTTCGTTCCACCAGTAAATCAAAAGGAAGTGTTGAAGATTCAAATTGACCTTACAGCTTCCTTGTTCCTCTCTTTCATGCACATACTTTTAAATGTTATCAGTCTGGAAAGTAGCTCTTAGTTCTAGAGACAGCATTTCATATCCTCAAGTCGTTTAAATTAGAGTATTTACATTCGATGAAAACCTATGCCATTTAATATTAGTTGAGTGTTTCATGCCAGGTTTCCATTCAGGTTGTGTTCTCAGTCTGGCAAAAGTTATGCAGTTCTCTGGTGATGATCTGCACTGGCTACCAAACTGTGTCTCTCTGTTGAGAGAGCAGTTAACAAAATCTCTGCCATTAAATAAGAATAACACAAACACACATATCCACACATCTGCACGCACAGAGAAGTCCTTTGTAGATGTAATAATGTATGGTCTTTGTTTCTTATTTGGGATAGGAGTAGTTTTTCATAAAAGACAGCTAACCCTGGTGTTCTGCTGTTGGCACTCACCGCAGCACCTTGGTAGGACACCTTGAAACTGTATAGGAACTTTTTTTACTGACAGATGCCACTGTCATCTGTATTAAGTTCCTGGACTTTGCCTTTCTTTTTTTCTGACATATTACATCCTGAAAGTCATCTTTCCTTCATTTTCCACATCTCATTTCTCTTTCTTCTTTGCTTGAAAGACTGAAATTGCTCATTATCTGCTATAAATTGGCATCAACGGAGTTATCTCAATTCATACCAGCTGGACCAAAGCAATGAACGGCTTTAAAATGCTGTTCTATTTTATTATAGAGTTGGCTTGTATTTAACCTATTGCTGTATTTCACTGGCAGGTTTGTTTTTTTTTTCTCTTCATCATCTTGTAATAAAAATATTTAGTAAACAAACATATTAAGCTATAGTAGTTATCCTTAACTTAAGAACCCATATATTTATGATTCCAGCCAGACCAGATAAAGTGTGTTTGAAAGACTATTGAAGCAGAGAATATACAATGGTATGCGATGGAAGTTCATATGCAAACCTACAAAGGAGTTAAGAGAGTGAAGAGGATGTAAATATGCACATTAGTTCTAGAGCTCACTTACTATTGATACAGCTCTTTACTTGAGGCATTTGGGCTATTAACTGAGTCATAATCCTAGAAAGATCATGCATTTTCTTAAAACCATTTTAGCTGTGTTCTAAAGCATAAAATTCTCTTGTATCTCTCCTATGTTTCTAGTAGGTTTGACTCGGATTGGTTTCTATTTCATCTAGATGTGTTTACCTATTCCTACCTGTTTGCTTTTAAAATCTCCAACCTTCATTTGATGAAGGTAATTCCATCCAGTTTGAATCAGGATCATAATGGATCTCCTTTGCAAAAGAACAAATCTGTCAGTGAAGAATAGGTCAGTGAAGAATAGGTGGGAACAGCATTTTCTAGTATTTCAATTTAGATTATCCCCACAGCACTAAGCAGTATCTCTCAATAATTTAGCTGGCATTTAACTATAACGTTGTTAACTGATTGAAGTAATTATAGTGCTTTCTTAATATAACAAATCTCTTGTGTATAGTATAGAAAACTATTGAATGGTATAAAATACGCAAAGGACTAACTAAAAGATCTGAGTTTATTTAAACGCTGAGTTGAAATAAGAATATATATTTTTTAAATTGTAACAGGAACTACTTTCTAAATTCAAACAAGAAATGGTATTACAAACTATGCAGATGGATAAAAGCATAGCAGAACAGTATATGGGCTGAGTCAGAACTTTAGGTCATACATGACAGAACAGCAGCAGTGCATTGTGCTGATTTACAGCCTCCAGGAATCCGCTATCTATATCAAAGGCCAGTGCAATGCAAACAGAACAAAGACCCATCTTTTCTTTTTTTTTTTTTTCTGAAATATTCTCTATAACTGTACCTGGATGAACAACTGCACTAATTTAATCAAATTAAAATGTCTAATTTAAAAACTGTTATGTTTCCAACTATGCTCCCCAGAAATACATGTAAATGTGAATTTATAATCTACCTCTGCGCACGAAGAAGGAGATGCTTGCACATATAATTAAAATTAAAGGGGATTCATGAAAAGAAAAAAAAAAATCAACCTATTTGATTAATATTTTATCTTGGCCTGTTGTTTATTGAGGAATAGATGAGCAGTCTGGAAAAAGCACTCCAAAGTCAAGAGGGCAATAATTAAGCTGTTACCTGAAACCTTGAACTCCAGGTTGTCATTAAATTGTACAACACTTTTGCCATGCAAAGAAAACTTGGATATATCGATACATAGATATGCGTGTGTGTATAAGCTCCTTCATAATTGTCACAGGAAAGGAGTCTCAAATTTCCCAATAAATAGTGTTTTGTCCATCCCAATACTATTTCACATTAGCATCCAGAATGACCACATTTTTTTTCCCATCAAAAATTACCCTGATGATATGGATTTTCAGAAGATGCTGGAAGTCTGAATGTTTCAAGCAAATCCATTATGCATTAGTCCCAAATAATTTGTTTCTGCTCATAACCTCAAAATACAGTGTGTACGCGTGAGCTCATAAAGCACATAAACTTTTTAAATATTTTTTATCTGCACAGTTATTTATACTTTGAAAAGAAAAAATGAGTAATGAAACTAATAAAGTTTGCAATGATTTCTCTTTCTCTCTCTTTTCTTTCTTTTTTATTCTCTTCCTCATTCTTCTTTCCATTCTCTCTCTTTAGCTCTTCTCCCCTCCCGTTTTTCTCTCTTTAGCTCTTCCCCCCTCCCTTTTTTCCTTCCTTAGCTCCATTCTTTCCTTTTCTTCTTTCGAAAATGCAAAATGAAGAGGAGAAAAATTAGAAAAGGGTGTGGGGAGGCAGAAGATAAATGAAAATCAAGACAAATTTTATTTTAATATCAAACTCAAAATTTTCAGTTCTTTCCTTGGTTCACGATGGAAAATAAATCTCTTAAACTCTAAAATATTAAAATTTCATGTAAAACTGGAATTATATTTTCAGTCATCTTTATTTATTAGCAAAATCAGTGTCATTAATTTAGCTCTGCAATAGTTGAGCTTGTGTTTATATTACATTTTAATTCTACTCTTGAAGTTTCAGCTGTTGTATTTCTTTAACCATAATGAATCTGAGTATTGAGATTTCATAAATCAGGTTGTTTTAATAATTCATCTGGGTGGGAGGGTGCTTAGATGGATTCTACTGTGATTGAAATGTTGGATTTGGGTTTACTGTGTTGATTAGATGTCTAATGTGCAGTTTTGCTCTTGCCCCATCCTGTATAAGTCGAATTGAGAAATTATAATAAAACCAACCCAGTAACACCAGCAGCTAGTGGAAAAGTTCACTTTCTCTACATCTTCATGGGAAGTTCAATTTATTGATCCAGCTCACCTAGGTTAATATAAAATCCAAAACATGGTTACAGTTTTCATGTGAATCTGGTAAACATATGTAGTATTTCTCCCTCCTGAAAAGCAGGACACTTAATGGATTGCACAAAGCATGCTAATTTTGACCAAATTTTAGAATACATTGTAGTTTTTTGTCATGATTGTGCTTTTTTAGTCCATCGTCTGTATTTGTTCAATTGAGTTGCCTCTTTTAAGGTGGCAACAGCTCAGGATATCTTTGATGACTCATTTTTCCTCTGATTTCTATTTCTCTCCATGTTTCTTTCATCCTTGTTCACAGGAACAGCATCTGCTCAAAATTGAATTCAGTCCCTTACTTCCCCTCTGCTCAGCAGTGGTGAGACCATGATGGAGTTCTGTGTCTGTTTCTTGGCTCTCCAGTACAAGAGAGACACGGACACAGCGGAGAGGGTCCTCAGAAACGTGCTCCTCTGGATCTTCAAAAAAGTTGTCCTGAAGGCAGCCTGCAGGGACATGATGTGTGGCACTTCTGCTTGATCCCCTGGTAATTTGAGACACATAGCATGAATTTGCATCGACCTTTTTGTGTTTTTTCTTCAGGAAAGGAACTGGGCAGCAACTTGAGGGAAGTAAATCTTATGTTTGTGCAAAGATAAATACCCCATGCACAGTGGTCTATGTGAAAACAGTCTTGGGAGCACTTTCAGGAGTGGTTTTGCTCAAATTATATGTGGAATGTTGGGTTTGACTCTGCTTTTATTATATAAAAGCAGGACTGGGCAGAACAGAGCAGATTATTATGGCATCACTTAGCTACCAATTATGCAAATATCTATGTTATCAGTTACTGTCAAATGCAGCTAATACAACTATTTGCTTAATATTCAGTTCACAAGAAAGTTAATGTGCCATTCAACTGAGTTTATTGATCTCAACAATGATATTATGATGCTCTGGTGAGATTCAATTATTGCAGGAAAAGTGCAGGGGTAAGGGGATGGGTACCAGAGGGGATAGAATTTCTCAGTGAGTCTGAGGTGTGAGAGTGGCATATTTGGGATAACAAACAAAAGACTATTTGTACTGACACAGTAGAGACAAAACTGTGTAAACCAACAACCAGCTAGGAATTCAAGTTGCTATTAAACCATAGCCTGGACTAATTTCACAAAGTTTTCTACAGCATTGCAATGTGCTCGCTGTTACTGTCACACACCCCAGTTAGCAAGGCACAGTGGTACAGCCTAACCTTCAAAGTGGTGTGCAGACTTAGTGTCCTGATTTAAGCATTCAGAAATTGGCAGCTATTCCTAAACTTGCTACCTAAGCTTCTTTCTATAGTCAATGGAGAACAAGAAGTATTTCCTGAAAAAGACATTCCAGACAGAGATCATGAATCACTTTCTGATGGAAGCTCTCATACACTCTACTGATTATGTATAGAAACTAGATTAATAACTTCACCACCTACTTTAAAGATGGTTAAAATGAGACAAGATGAATTACATGCATTTGAAATGTACCAGTCCTGGATAATTAACCTGAATTAGAAAAGGACAGAAGTGGACATTCATTTGTCAGCTCCCAGCATATCTTTGAATATCTCTCACACCATCAGGTTTAGGGGTCAGAAGACTCCAAAGGAAAGGTAGCTTGTATAGGAACTGGAATACTATCTGGTCGCAGAGGAATGCAGCAGCTGACTGCTTTATTGGCATTGTATAGATAGTTTTATTTGAAGTTCCAAATGATCAAAAACGGTGGATGTGGCTCTCTTTGCTGGCCACACTGCTTCTGTTGCAGCCCAGGATACATTTGGCTTTCTAGCCTGAGAATGCACACTGCCAGCTCATGTCCAGCCTCTCATCCACCAGCACCCCCAAGTCCTTCTCAGCAGGGCTGCTCTCAATCAAATATGAGCATGGATCACCATGATGATAAGAGGGATGGAACAGGTCTCTACAAGAAACGTCTCAGAGAAGTGGGATTGTTCAGTCTAGGAAAGAGTCCAGAGAGACTTGATTGGGGTCTTTTCATACCTAAAGAGGGCCTACAAAGATGGAGAAAATTTATGTACAAGAGTGTGTAGTGACAGGACAAGGGACAATGGTTTCAAACTGACAGAGAGTAGGTTTTAGAATAGATATTGGGAAGAAATTCTTAGTTCAGAGGGTGGCGAAGCATTGGAACAAGTTGCCCAGAGAAGCTGTCCCTGACAGTGTTCAGGCCAGGCTGGATGGGGCTTTGAGCAATCTGGTCTAGTGGAAAGCGCTCCTGCCCATGGCAGAGGGGTTGGAACAAGATGTTCTTTAAGGTCCTGTCCAACCCAAACAATTTTGTGATGATTTTGTGATCTCAATATCTCAAGCTGAATGTATTCAATAAACTATTCTCTTTTCACTCCAGTAAACAGTTAAAAAAAAAAAAAAAAAAAAAAAAAAAAAAAAAAAAAAGTAGAGATGCAGATGCTTTTTTGGGATTGAAGACAAGTTTGTATTGCATCTTATGCTTTGTGCTGGATGCCAAACATCTTTCCATACACTTGTCCATCTGCCTCAAAATTCAGCCAGACCTTTCTCCAGGTATTGCAAGGGAAAGGAGCGATAACCTTCCAATCCTCCACCTCCTATATCCATATCTCCTACTTCCTTTCTGTTAAGAAATGTTCTCAGTAATCTTTTCTTTCTTTGCTTTGTATGTTTGAGTTACATAAACACTTAACATGAAACGATACCTTATAAACAATTCATCTCTACATCACATCTTGATCTTCATCTGCTTTTCTCCTTGCCTCCCACGGGACATTTATTTTCTTGAAAAGAAGTCAGCTATGCATTGGATATCTCTCAGTGCTGCATAGACACATAGCAGAATCCTCAAAAATATCATTTTCTCTTAACCTTTCCATTCCTGTGCCATGTGGTCACTAAATTATTTGATGCACAGTAACAGTGAGAATTGATTTTTGTCACAAATATGTTCACCATGAGAGCAAAAGATGAAGACTGTGAAGTAGCCTCTGACTCAGCAAAATATATCAAAGTCCCTTGATGGCTTGCAATATCAAAAGATCTAGCCCAGCCTTTTCCACTCTTCTTGAGATTTTCACATCTAAACAGATCCATACTGCAGACAATTACCATCAGCAGATGGGAAGGGAGAAAGCAGATGTGTGTAATCAGACTTTCTATTGTGACTTTTGCTTTCTGTCTTATCTAGTTTCACTATCCGTATAACTCCTTGCAAAACTGACACCTTTTACCATACCACAATTAGTGTTCATCTTTCCAAGGTTACATTGACTTAAATTATTGACATCTTGGAGTTCTAGTTCAAGAACTGCAGCATCTGTGTCCTCTGTTTCTAAACCCAGAACAGGCTAATCTTGTATCATAAACCAGACAAAAATTACAATTCAAACACTGACCTATCATTAAAAAGTCTGTCAGTGCAGACTCACTCTGACACTCTGTCTTTCTCTTCCTTCTGCCACACAAATCCGTCTTTTCCCAAACCAGAAGAGTATGGAAGAATACAGCACAGAGACACCAGCTATGGGCATTAGGCAGTAGTGGGTACTCAGAAAAGATGCAAGAACAGGGCATACAGTGATATATTCTCACAACTGTATTTCCAAGTTGTGGAACCCTTTGGCTTAGTGGCTTTCTCAGCCAAAAAAATTATGCAAATGTCTCTTTGGTGGGCTTTATCTCCAAGGGACTGTATCACTGAGGTTCAGGAAGAAGAAACAGTGGTGCTAAAAGATTAATAGACAGGAAGGAGAAAGGTGTAAAATGAGTGAAGGAGTGCACACTGTGGAATGGACTCATGCTGGAGTGGTTTCTGGAGAACTGCAGCCATGGAAAGTGCCAGTGCTGGAGCAGATTGTGCAGGGCAGTCTCTCCTGGCAAGAATCCCAAGTTGGAGCAGTGGAAAAGCCTGAGGAAGAAGGAGCAGCAGATATTAAATGTTGTAAACTGTCTCTAACCTGTGCTCTCTTTCCCTCTGCACTGCTTGGAGAGGACAAGGTCGATGAGTTGGGAGAGAATTTGCGTGGGTGAAGAAGGGTAGGGTGAGAGGAGAGTGCTTTTAATTTTATTCTTGTTTCTCACTAACCTACTATGTTATTAATTGGAAGTAAATTAAATTCGTCCTCTCAAGTAAAGTCTGGTTTGCCTATGACAGAAATTGGTGAGTGATTTCCTTGTCTTCGTCTCGACCCATGAGGTTTCTCATTGCACTTTTTTCCCTCTGCCCTGCGAGAAGGAGGGGTGACAGGGAGGCTGTGGTAGACACCTCTCTGACAGTCCAGGTCAACCCAACACGCGAAGTTAGTCCTATTCTACAAATCCAGATCCGGCTTTCTTTGCTGAACACTCCTGTGAAAGGTCATGAGGAAATTACTAAGTATCTCCCTTTATAACTATGTTAAAGTGTTTGGCTACAAAGAAACCAAGAAGTTACTGTGTGTTTCCCAGAGATTCCCTTCCCTTTTTTGGTCTACTGCTTTTCAAGTCATTTTGGACAGACAGTTAGAGAAACTTTTTGGACTTCGCAAGAAGCAAGTAAAACCTTAACTAGAAACTCTAATGGAGGTGTTTATTTCAGGTAGCTCAAAAATCAATATTTTTTGCTCCCAGTCCTGTGTACTACTTCCCAGGGTAAAATTTGCTTTCTTAGCTTACGAAAAATTTTCACATCTGACAAAGCCCTAACCATTCACTCCAAAAAAATAAATACAAAGAAAGAAAACCTGCCTAATGAATATAAATGCAAAACACGCTGGATTGCCAGATCAGTGAATTTGCTAATTTGGTATGTAAATCTCTCCAGGAACTCTCTCCTACAGAGAAATTAATTCAGTGCTTGTTCAGTCTTTGGATAATGATAATCTATTGGTCTGTACAGTTGGCTGCACTGCAAGGTAAAGATAGCTGATAACATCCTGAAAACACTGGAAGACACGGTCTTGCTTTCCTCTTCTGCGTGAAGGATCAAGTTTTAAACACTTGACTTGTTTAGAGAACCTCCTTCTCATAAAGCAATATGCTTCTAAAACAGAAGTACGGCTTTTCTAAGTATATGATCACTGTAGCTTGACATGCATAATCTCTTAGATGTCAGAATAAACTCAGCCACAGCAACACTGAGCTTCTTGCCATCAGCAGGAACAAACTCAGGTCAATGCTCTGCATTTTTAACAACAAAACCCTTGAGCATTTTTAGGGGCCTTCTTCAATAGCTGTGGTATATGCAGATTCCCAGATCTGGCATACTTTTCTCTCTTACACAAGTTTTCTCTAAGACTTTCCTATCTGAGTTCAAAACAATAACAATAAAATATTCCAGAAAATTATTACTGACATGGGAATATCAAAGCTAATTTCACTCATTCTCTTTTGCCTTACAATATGTCTGTTTGTTCATTCTCTGCCACATTCTCCTATACACTTGAATGAAAATGATTATTTATTCCAAATCATTTCCTTTTCTATTTTTCTTCTCCTTGTAGCTGACATGCTGTCACATGCACTCTTCATCTGGTACATTAGTCAGTTCCTGAGGCAGTGAACATCCGCCAGGTTGTATTTGGCAAGGGGAAGAAGTGAGCTCGCACAACAGAAGATTCTTGGATCCCAAACAGAATTTTCCCTTCACCGAACTACATCAATAAGGGACAGATTTTAAGATTCGTCAAATCAATACTCTTAAGTCCCTAGGTCAAATCTTTATCTGAAGGATCCAAGCCATCAAGATGTCTAAATTACCATCAGAGAGGTTAATCCATGACACACACACAAGATAACACAATTTCAATGAACTCACTAGCAGCGATCATCAAGTTCATCCTCCAAATTTAACTGTATTGACAGAAATAGATTTATATACAGAATTCCTTGGACAAATCCATTTGTTGGCAGGCATTTTCAAGATTAAATTATTACAGGCACCATTAATATGACTAAAGCTGTAGATAGCATCATCTAATTTATCTAATCTGATCATTGTGGTGTTTGGGACAAAAGACCAAGACAAAATGAGAAAGTAAGCAAAAATACAACCAAAAGACAAGGACATAAGTTTATTTACATTCCATATCCTACCTTCAAATTGCAATTCCTCTAAAATAGAACTTTTAACTTACATCCTCAAGATGCAAATTTCCCAAATATTAAGAGTTACATCCACTCAGGTTCAATATTGGCAGAGCTGTATACCTCTAAACTGATAAGGATCCAGAAACTAGATTTTGCCTTTGAAAATACTTCAGAGATTCAGTAATTTAGAAATATTTTGATAGTGTCTGGAATTGTTCTGAATGGACAGATTGCATGAAAAGGATATCATCTGCTCTCTTTTTCAATTTTTACTCTCTATGAAGGCAGCAAAACCACCCACATGTTTTCCTAACACCTGAGTGGTTACAGGACTCTGATTTAATTCCAGCCTCATATCAAAAGGTTTCAGATTTAAAATTCTCTAATGCCTGGAATGTTTTCTAACCACCAGCTTATAAGTCTTCCAAAGGCAGAGCATACTTCAGCCCTCAGTGACTGCAATGTTATTCTGCAGAAAATTGGGACAGGTGGTGACAAGACAGAAATAAAGAAAAGTTCTCTGTCTTCAAGTGATTAAAATAGTCACTCGAATATGAAAAGTCTGAAGGTTTAAACTCTACACACAGGACTTGTTTAACTATGTTCTTAAAAAAAAAAAAAAAAAAATTCTTCATTCATTTTTGTAGCACCAAATATTAGAACTATCTGTCAATTTGTTAGATTTTAGGCTTTGTTGCTAACCTCAGCCAAAGCATACTTTTAAAGAAAAGTAGCATCTAAATAAAGGAAAGAGAGCAGAATTCATATACTCTCTTGAAAACAAAACAAAACAAAACAAAAAACCAGAATTACTTAAGGACATATTGGCTAAAGAACTAATGAACATACATACAGCTTTAAAAGCTCTGCAATGAGTGTTGCTTCCTGTCTTATAGAACTAAAGAGGATGTGGGAGGAAAGCAAGAATGCCGTCATTTAGAGAACATTCTGGGAAATGCTGATGTTAAAATGCTAATCTAAAAATAGAGGCCAGAAGCTCTTAGAAAACAAGACCTGATGTGTTTAGGTGATCTACCAAATAATTATTTATATATATCAAGTGGATGTGAAATATAAACTAGAGGAGCTGTTCACAGGCAGAAGTCAGAGCAGTTTTCCTCTGCTGGAAAGCTGAGACAGTTGGATACAGTCAAGGCGTACTCTTTCTTTCTGTGTCTTATTCAATTTTATTTACAACAGCATAAACAGAAGGGTACTAAAACCCTGTTCTTCCTTAGATCTCACAGCACTCTACAGGCTGCTAGGAAGAACATGCTTCAGGAAAGAAATAATACTGTTTTGAATATCTGAAGTGAATAAAATGTTGATCTGCTTTGTCTGAAGATAGTATTCTAAGTATCTATCTACTGCATAAAAAGAAAGTTGTTGCGGTTTTGGTGGTTTCTTTTTCGTTGTTGTTGGGGTTTTTTGTTGTTTGTTTGTTTTTGGTTTTGTTCTTATTTTTTGTGGGTTTTTTATGTGTATTAAATTTAAATGGAGGTCTTTGCTGTATTTTGGATGGATTACAGTCCAGTTTTTTTTTATATTTAGGATTTGGATGAGACATAAAGGGAGGGATTCTGGCTGATCCCTAAATTTGGATATCTGTAAAGGTTTTAGGTGTCTCTAAACTCCCTTTCAGTCAGTGGATATCGTGGCAGTACAGCGCAGGTGGAAAATCCATTCAGGTATTGAGCTAACATGGGCTCATTTCTGTTATCCTAATGTGCCCTCAGAAATCTGTAGCAGGACTCACTGATCTGACACAGGAAGTTCAGGAGACACACATCCTTCTGGATCACGCTTTGGGGAGCAGATAAGATGCATATCACATGCCAAATAGCACTAGATATGTTTAGGATACAAATAATTTTCTATTTGTCTACCTTTGGGTGATCTGAAAAGCTCAATAAGCTCTATTGACTGTATTAAGTAGTTCAAGAGTAGCTTACAACAGACACAGACAGGTAGATCAGCCATTCAGCTGCTTAAAGATACACACTCAGTACCTTATAAAATACTCTGTATCCTGGCCAGCTGCAAGCTGCTGTAGCAGAAGGACATAAATCTTCTGTAGATTTTGAATATTTTCTTCCAGCTAAACTTAAATGTCTTAAGTATCCAACAGTACCTTTAGCGACACATGGTATCTCTCCCATGAGACCTCACCTGGAGTACTGCGTCCAGGTCTGGGATCCTCAAAACAAGAAAGATCAGGACTTGTTAGGGTCATTCCAAAGTAGGCCACAAAGATGCTCAGAGGACTAGAGCACCTCTCCTACAGAGACAGGCTGAAAGAGATGGGATTGTTCAGCCTGGGGAAGAGAAGGCTCTGGGAAGACCTCATTGAAGACTTCCAGTACCCTGGAAGTGTCTTTGTTTAGGAATGGTATTTTCCAGTTTAGTACTCTGGCTAAAAACACGAGCTGTTTCCCCTCCAATTGGAGGCACAAAAGGCAGAGATCACAGGTTGAGATAAAAACAATTTACTGGAAATGCAATGAGATAAGAAAATGAACAGTAACACCAACAATATTAATAACAAAAGGTATAAGAAAAAAAAAAATACTTACACAGAAAGTCTGTGACAACAAACAGCTTGTCCCACCATGTTTTATTGACTGGAAGGAACTTCCTCTCCTAGGAAGTGAGAGTCCTTATCCCCTACCCTCTCAATTATGTGAATGTCATAGAATAATCTCTGTATTTTAGCCATACTCCCTCCCATCTACTGCAAAAATTAACCTGGTCTTGGCTGGAAAAAGGACATACATTAAAGGGACTTATTAAAAGGAGGGAGAGGGACTTTTTATACAAGCAGAACATGAGGACAAGGGGAAATTGTTTTAAACTGACAGAGAGTAGGTTTTAGACTAAATGTTAAGAAGAAATTCTTCACCCAGAGGGTGATGAAGCACTGGAACAAGTTACTCGGAGAAGTTGTGGACACCCCATCCCTGGAAGTGTTCAAGGCCAAGTTGGATGGGGCTCTGAGCCACCTGATCTTGGGAATGGCCTCCCTACCCATGATTTTTAAGGTCCCTTCTCACTCAAAACATTCTTTGATTCTATGAATCCTACATTTAGGCAATTTAATTGAGTACCTACACTGAAACTAAGTCACCTTTTGTTGCAGGAGCTTGAGTGGGCTAAGAACAAAAACTCCTAAATTTCTCTTAGAAAAATAATTTTCTCCAAGAACCTTGAAAGGAAAGTACAAAGGAAGAAACAAACAAATGATGAAATAACTGAACTTTTGGTAAGGATTAAAACAACTTTAAAGGTTGTACATTTTTCAGAAAAGTACAGTTTTAAGTATCATAATTTTGTACTCTGCTATCTAATTCTTTAATTGCAAATTCTCTGAAGTAGTCTGTTATTATGCCTGACTGTTACCTAGCATGGTGTTGTTTTCAGATGCAGGCTCTGTGTTTTGTCATAATAGAAACAGCAAATAACAGTAACAAATGTACAAACTGCTAGAGAACATAGCCCCCTACCTAGTAATTAACTTGTGTGCATGTATATATAATCCACATGGTTTCAATGCCAAGAGCTCATATATTACAATTTAAAAAACATTGTCCCAGTTGTGTGAGCCAATTCCCAAACCTGTGGCAGCTTCTGTGAAGAGGTGCCTTTCTGGGTCAGAATTCAAGACGTGTCTGCACACATTTCGGTGTCCAGGTTTAGGAACAGTCTCTGTTGGGAAGACAGCCCCATCTTGTTGTGGTGTACCTGAGCAGGCTCAGGCAGTGTTCTCGATGCATCTCCCTGTTCTTTCACTTAGAGTGAGACTCTGTGTTACCCCCATGATCCTTTTCCCTACATATCTGAATTATGTTAATCCCCACTCCCTTATTGGGTTTTTGTGTTTTCCTCCCCGGTTTTTCCCATATGGTTATGTTCTGGCAAGTTCTGAGCTACTTGGTTGTTAGTTGGCTCCCTGTTATATCTCCCCACCCCTCACTATTATTATTGGTTTGTTATCTGTCATTCCACCTTGGTGCTGCCCCCCTGCATTACCCTAATTGGCTAATTTTGAAGGTATCCCCTCCCCTCTCCCCTGGGATAAAACACTGTGTAACCCCCTGCTCGGGGCTCTTCGACCCCTGTTTGCCCTGTCTTCCTCCCGCCCTGTCCTGGGGAAATAAACCACCCCTGTTCACCGTCGAAGAGTCCCTCCTGTGCCTTCATTCCTCTCCTGCGCCTGCACCGTCGGTGGGCTTGCCGGGACCTGAGTGCTCCCTGGCGGTCCTCCCGCTTCTCGGAACCAGTCCAGCGGCAGATCCAGCCCCGCGGGGCGAAGGCTACAGCCCTGACCAAACGAGGCACCCACAGGGTCGTCGGTGCATGCTGCGGCACCATCTCTTCAAAACACAGAACTTCATTGTTTCATAGACATACTTTGTCACAGTGTTAGCCATGGACTGATCATAAATATTTATGCTCTCAGCAAATGGATCTTTTGTGCCAATAAACACTGGTGTTTTGTCTTCTTTTTCAATATTTCATGAGTGGTATGCAAAAACTAGATTGTACAGTGACAGGTAATACAATCCTCTTCAGCTGCATTGACTTGGAGTTCAGAAGCATGGAAAACTCAAAAACAAATATCACAATCGTATTGTTTTAATGTTTCCATTCCATAATCATTCTCCTGTGTAATCAGGCTTGGAAGAGGACATGTCCTAACTGGTGAGGATGTACTCTGTTTTCAGTGACTAATGCCAGTCAGTGAAGAGAGCTCATTTTAGTTTTTTTATTATTTCTAATAGTATTCAGATAAAACAGAATGGAAGTTCTTTTGGGCTACAAAATGCACATGTCTCAAATATATTCCTTCATAGTTGCACCTGACCAACATTGTGTTGCTTTTATCATTCTACACTATAGAACTATTGTTTTCGGGAAAATATTATGATCACACAGCTAAAGTTAAACCTGTTTTTATATGCACAGACACCCATGTCTAAATTTTTTCCCAGGCTCTTTCATGTGTTCAAAGGCACAGTGCCATACTATGTCATTTTTGTAATATTGTAAATGATTCAGTAGCCTCCTTCTCCTAAACTGTCCTTGATGTTGTAAGGAGCTTTTCAGACTAATGGAGACAGATATGGATAGCACAGTAAGGCTTGGACAGCAAAACTCTGAAGTTTATTTTATTGTAAAGTTGTTATTTTACTGTAATTATTCTCTTATATTTGCTGTAGACTTTATTTAAAATGCTGCTGGGGTCAAGGTTGTTTGCTCAAGGCTGAGAGATAAGTTTGATTACCACTGAAATTGCAGAAAGAAAAGTATATGACTTTAAAATTACTTGTACTCACAGTTCTATTGTTGGTGGGCCAGAAATCATGGACAGCACACGAAAGAGTTCAGTAATGCAGAATGAAAGTTACTTTTTTGAGCAAGAGATGAACAGAGATCTCTTGATACAATTCAGTCACTTAAAACACTTCCAGTTTCATACTTCTTAGTATGCTGTCATTTTTGGGTCTTCCTTACAGTGAAGAAAAGCAGGAATACATTATTCCAAGGCCAAATGGAGATCACAAATGGTCTGATTTCTACTTTCTTTCCACTGCACTAAAATAAAAGTTATTGTCTGCAGTGATACTGAGAATCATTTTTGAAGTATGTTTCAATACACTGAGAATTGTTGGTCACCTGTAATCTCTAAGCTACAAGTGGTTCTTTATATTCTTAATTTTTTTATGTACAGTACACACAAGATTAATCCAAAGTTCTTGGTAATAAGGAAGTGGAGCCACCCTAAAAATGAGTCTCTGAGCTATTGCTGTCCCCATGCAGTCTTTATATGAGAGCAAATACAGGGCTGCAGAAAGTTTCTGTTATTACTAGACAGGTTGAAGAGTAGCTGGCAGAATTTCCAGTCTCAAGACAAGGAACATGACAGTGATTTGCAAATAAATTGCAGAGACTTGTTGGGGGCAGTCAGAAGGAAAAGTAATCCTATACCAATTTTCATCGTAACTTCTCACCTTTCAGCAGCTGCTGCAGCTTGAGGTTAATGCCTTGCAACACAGTTGCTCCATGAGTATGACCTGAAATGTGATGTATAATCCAAGCCTAGCAGTAGTAGTATATATATAATTGAATTGATTTTAACACAAAACTTGAAGGAAAGTAACTTTAAACTTGACTGGGATCTCCAGTGAATAATACCCATTATGTGTTTCGTGAAGACTGGTGTCCATGTATTTTATGTAATAAAAAAGAAGAAGTGGATTCAATATGAAGTAGCAAAGAAGGGAGTATATTACCTCTATATGTATTTGTATATGCATACACATACACAAACAGCATAGTTTCATCCTGTAACCCATTGTATCCATAATTCTGGTGTGTACAATGAAACAAAAACTTTCAGTTGATGATTTATCACCTCTGTATTGGTCACATTATCTTGGATGGATTGCTCTTTTGTTTTATATTACTCCACTGCCTACAGAGCAAAGATGCAACTAGGTCAGCTTTGATGGTTAACTTTAATGCATGATCCATTGCTCAGAATTAAGTAACCTCATTGGACTAAAACCCTGAAGAAAAGAAGAAAATAAGAACATTATGAAGGCGTGGACAGATGGGGTCTGAAATTCTGGAGCTCTGTGTTTTACACCAGCACAGTGATACCGTGATGTTTGATCTGCCGGTTAGATCTGCCTGTCAGGGAATGGCTTTAAGATGAAGGAGGGTAAATTTAGATTAGATATTAGGAAGAAGTTATTGACTGTGAGGGTGGTGAGGCACTGGCAGAGATTGCCAAGAGACGCTGTGGATACCTCACCCCTGGAAGTGTTATGGGCCAGGTTGGATGGACCTTTGAGAAACCGGGTCTAGTGGAAGGTGTCCCGGTCCATGGCAGGGGGGCTGGAACTAGATGAACTTTAAGGTCCCTTCCAGCCCAAACCATTCTATGATTCTACCGTTAACCATCTGAGAAATTAATGCAGTTCTCTTTATCTTTATCTTTATCTTTTTTCAGCTTCTCACACTGTTATTTGCCACATTTGGCAACTTCTCAATCGGTGTCCAGCACTTTTCCACACCTTGTTTGTTTAGCTTAACCTCAGGTGACACTAGGCAGACCTAGTCACAGCCTAATCATTTGTTTGCAGAAAAAAAGAAGAGATCAAATCTGAGGCTAAAGGCACTCATGATCTTTAGCATGGATATTCTTACAGCCTTCAGATTCTGAGTTGATGCATATGAGACATAAATGAGGTAAAAGCATCTAGGATTTCCTAAAGAGGGAGATGAATGGAGCTCAGTAACTCTCACATCCATATCCTGCTGTATGTGTGAACATAAACCCGCCTCAGAGCTGTACTGCATTCTGCCAACAGCAGCAGTTACTACAGGTGCCTTATAACTTGTAGATGAGTCACATTCTTGGAAACTGCTAGAATTGTAGGAATGGTCTTAATTTTTTGCTCATCTCATACATTTTATATGTTTGCTTGAGTTGGAACATTCTGTCTTCAGCTAATATAGCATGGATTTTGCTTGCAGAATCTTAGGAAGCAATGGACAGTTTGTGCAGATATTAGAAAAAGAAGAAAAAATCCTCCAACAAATAGGATAATTCTACTGAAGTATCTGTCTTTGGATCATAGAGCTTGCAAACCACTGGATACGGTTTGTTCTTAATCATCATAGCTTAACCCCAACCAGTAGCCAAGCCCCATGCAGCCGTTCACTCAGTCCCCCACCGGTGGGATCAAGGAGAGAATCAGAAGAGTAAACTGGAAAACTCATGGGTGGAGATAAAGACAGTTTAATAGGCAAAGCAAAAGCCAAGCACACTGGTAAAGCAAACCAAGGGAAAAACTCCCTGCTTCCCACAGGCAGGTGGGCAGGCAGGGGTTCTGCCATCTCCAGGAGAACAGGGCCCCTCCACAGGTAATGGTGACTTGGGAAGACAAACATCATCACTGCAAATGTCCTGCCCTTCCTCCTTGTTCTCCCTCCCTTTATATACTGAGCATGATGTCACATGGTCTGGAATATCCCTTGGGTCAGTTTGGGTCACCTGTTCTGGCTGTGTCTCCTCCCAACCTCCCCGGCACCCCCAACTTCCTCCCCAGCATGGCCACAGGAAAAGCAGAAAAAGCCTTGGCTCTGTGTAGGCCCTGCTCAGCAATAACAGAAACATCTCTGTATTATCAACACAAATCCAAAACACAGCCCCATGCCAGCCACTGTGAAGAAAATTAACTCTAACCCCGATGAAACCATCAGACTCTGTGTATTCCCAAATTTATTTTCAGAATCTAAAGTTCAGTAAGCAAACTTACAGGTCACATTTTATATTAAAATAATACAAATAGGTTGTTTTCATTAAACTTTAGATCTTAATGCATGATTAGTCCTTCAGTTAGAAAAAAAGAAACATCTAAAAGATAATTCTGGTCTCTTATTTAGGATTAAGAAGCATCTACAAGACAATTCTGGACAGCCAAAATTATCTTCTTTTTTTTTTTTTTTTTAATTTCTTTTTTCTTTTTTTCCCCTTTCTCAGCTTTCTTGAAGGTCATATTTGCATAACAGTTCAGATTGCCCATTCATCCAATAAAGATAGATTTTAGTCAGGTTGGAGATGCACATACTGACACCAGAAATTTCTACACATCTTAGAGAAATATTATTCAGAGAGATTTATTTCTTCCATTTTAAAATTGCATTAATATTTATTATGGTGTGTAATGACTGAGTTATATGGTTGATTGTTTCCAAGTATTAGTGCAATATGAATATATTAGCAGTCCCTTTCTTACTGTAATAAAGCACAAAAGCAAATGATACAAAACAGATTGAAAGGGTTCAATATGTATTTACAACCTCATATAAATGAACAACCAGAAAGTATAGAAAATAGAGAGTAGTACATAATGCTTCTTAACCTTGTTTCAACAATTGTGAAGGGCAGTTCTGCCCCAGCTTTTAAGTGACTGAGAAAATGCTTAAGGAAAGTTAGCATGCAGGTTTTTTTCTGTAGTCATAAAAACTTTGTATCAATAGATTAGGAACCTAATATTGTGTCCCTGCTCTGTTTGATAACCCTCATTTCATCAATTTATCATTGAAGTAAAATGATTCACAGAGAAGAGGAAAAAGGAAGTGCAGAAGAAATGTATAGTCACAGTGGAAAGAAGAAGCCTTGCAGTCTTTGAAAGTGTGAAATAAACTGAGTTCTTATAGGAGGCTTTTCATCACTTTTTATGCTTTAAAACTACTTAAGCTGTTAGATTCTGATTAGAGATGTGAAAAATAATAAGTGATCTCTAATTTGATACCTGCACTCAACAGTGCGACCACTTCTATAATGGACCAGTCACAAGGACCATCATGTTTATATGACATTATTTTTAAGAATGATGAATTCCATATTTTCAAGGGGAAATTTGTGACACTTTTCACAGGAGGAATATGGATTAATCCAGCCCCGTAATACTCATGTCAAAGTATTCTTCACTCTACCTCTTGTGAAAATGCTGTTGGGTTTTTTGGGTTTTTTTTTAATTGTTTTGCAATTGCCATTTTGTAACTATTAAATATCCTCCTCATACATTCAAAGACATGTGGAACAGATCTCTCTCTGCCTCTTCTAGTTCAATATTTATTTTAAAATTTTATGTTCTTCTTGTTATTGTTGTTATCTGCCTCATGGGTGCTTTGTTTCATTTCATAACCTGTTCCAGATTTTTCACTCCCTTCTTTTTGAGAAATTTTGGGGTCAATTTTAGCTACTGTCCTCTTCTGAGACTCTTCAAATTCTGACATACTTAAAGATTAGCTTCCTTCAGTCAGCACTCTGTAAAAAAGGGGGCTATTCAGCATCTGAACAGCACCATGTTTGCTGGTGACATGAAATTCACCTCAGTGCAAAGCAAATAAATGCTGAATCTACAGGGCTGATGGTGATCCCTGCTCCAGGCTTGCAGCCCCTCCTGCCCTCCTCCTTCTCCTTCTCCTCCTCTTCTTCCTCCTCTCCTCTTTGTCTTTGAAGGACTGTTTCTCACACATTTTCTCCTCATTCCTCTTTGTGCCTGTGTGCTGCCTTACTCTTCTCCTGGTGTATTTTCACAGAGGTTTCTCCAAACTTTAAAGAGAAATACAATCCCTGCTTTAATTGTGAGACAAGTGTACCTGCTAAAGACACTTGGGGATGGGCAAAGAAACATTCTCCATAGTAAGTGAGTGATTGAGGTTGCAGTGATGCTGAAGAAAAAAGCTTAGTTATTTTATGGGACACAGGATTAAGAAAACTTCATCTTCATCTCTGAAGTTTAAGGGGTTTAGGGTTTTTGTTTTTCATTCTGTGGAAGACTGCAGGACTGTTTAAACTTAGAATAGTATGTGTAAGTTTGGAGATCAGGATTTCAAAAAACTACAGTATGTCAGAAGTGTGAAAAATTAAGAAATGCCTTGTTTTAAACTGGGGAAACCCTCCCGCCCCATAAACCAAAAGAAGATTGAAAGTTTACTTGCCTACAGTGTAGAGGTATCTTCATGGACAGAAAATTGCAAGTGGTGGAGATACTGTCACTGTAGTGGAGAAAGTAATAAAAATAATAAAATAATTAAGAGCCGAAGACAGAAAAAAATTTAGCGAGAAGTAAACTTCTTAACAGCAAATATGGTTCATTATTGGGACAGGTTGCCAAAGCAAATGAGATAATTTCCTTGCCTTTCTGTCTTTAAATGAAAACAAAGATAACTTCATGAAATATTTCCTTCAACCAAGTTCAAGTTACTGGGCCATGTTCTGAACTATATGCAATCCAAAAGTACATTTTTGCTTTAAAGACTGAATCACACATCATTTGAAACAAAAAATCAAATATATATTTTCCATTAAAAAGACTTTCCTCAAAAATGATTGATTTATTCATATGCAAACAATTAAATTAAAACTGAAAAAAGAAGTTTCAGCTGAGATCTGAATCAGCTCTCTGAGAAAGTCAGTATCTTTTCCTTCAACATAAATAACAACAGTTAATCTTATTTGCTCTTAGAGTTTTAAAAGAGCTTTTTATTTGACACTGTCTATTCTTTTCTGTGCTTCATAAACTCTGATTTTGGTTGTTTCTAAGATTCTTTGTCTGATCGACTTATACTCTGGAACTGTGCTACTATTATGCTAGTTAAGGGAATTACTTATGCTTTTTAACAGTATCTTTAGATATTAATGTGCCACCAACATCTGTAAGAATGTGGCTCTTCTGAGGATGGCCTGTGACATCAATCTGCCATGCAGTCCCAGCCTGTGTATATGTACGACAGTTCTCAGGTTTTAGCAGAAATAAACTGTTTTGTCACTGGACTTAGGAACCTGCTTTCTCCCAGCCATTAATCTCTTAATGTAGAAAAGCCATGTCAACAGAGGTTGTCATAACACTGCTAAGTGACATCAGGAACATGATCTCCTGCTCCAGCTGCTCCAGCTCAGGTTTCTGCTGCCCAGCTGCTGCAGCCCAGGCCAGTGTCCAGGATTCACACTGAGGGATGCAGCTGCTGCTTTCCCAGCTGCTGCTTCAACCATTAGCAAAAGAGGGCACATGTCCCAGAGACAAAAACGCAGAGACACACAGACAGAGGACACACATGACACAGAGGACAAGGCATGGCTGATCGCACCTGCTGCCACACACAGGACTCACATACAGCATGAACACAGGAAGCCAGGTCCTCTCCTTCTCTTTAGCTTGCAGAGAGAACGGGTCAGTCATGGTAACACACACACACTCCCACTCTCTGGGTTCACACGCACACAATTATTTGCAGATCCTCCGAGCATCACCACAGCCCCTCTGTTGTCCCTGCAGCCCTGCTTGGATCCCAGGCCACCTTAGCTGCCCCATGGGTCCCCTGCTTGCCTGCTGGTCCAGCTTGGTGCTCACTGCAAAAACATACACACAACTGTCCCTCAGGCACTGCACACTTGCAGCTCTGCCTGTGAGCACCAGCACAGCCCACCTGTCTGACTGATACCCTGTCCCAGCTTGAATTTACTGGTGAATGCACACACACTTCCCATGGCCACCAGGACTGGGGGTGATACAGACACTCTGCCTCAGCAGCTGGCACCAGGCACACGGGTGCCTTCCCAGACAGTCTTCTTCCACGTACTCTTACAAATACCTTTGGCTTTTTGATAGTGGTTTTGCATGGATGTCAAACTGTCAAATTGGGCATCAACAGTACGTTGTGTTGGGGAGAGTTCATAGCCATAATGAAATGTTATTCCCAGCCTTCATGATTTTGCAGTTTAATATTTTAAGACAAAAACAAAATAGAGAACTCCAGGAAATACATTAGAGTAATCCAAGATAAGAATACATTTATTAAACTTACTGCAATAAAATATGATTATAGTACATCAACTGTCTAAATAAAGCCAAGTGTATCAGTATCACAGAAAAAATAAAGAATAATTTATATCTCTACCCTTCCTGCATCAGGCATATTTAAGAGTGGCATTAAAGCAAAAGGACAGGGAGCATGCTTTTTGAAATAAAGGAACCAATCACATTTTGAATTTAATGGGTATATACATTTGTAGCTCTATTATAGTGGTAACATCTCAAATCAGTTACCAATTTTATTGGAATGTAGAGTAATGTGTTCCTTTAAAATATCTGATAGACTACACTGAAGCCTTATGATAATTTAATTGCTTGGCTACATTCCTATTTATATCACAAATCAACTATGAACCTTATATTTGGACTTTGTATAAATAACAATTCACTGATAATAATCTGTGGTATGAGTTAGAAGTCTGATCTTTTTCATAAATGCACAATACAAGATTGTCCTCACCCTAGGGAGCTGATAATATAGAAATACTTTAATCTGAAATACAGAATTTCTCATCTACTGCTCCTATAAACACTGCAGAGAACTTTGAACAACCAACTTACGCAAAGAGTAATTGAAGGCAAAACACTTAATTACCTCATATGTTCATCCTGGATTATTTCAATATAACCCTTGTAACATGCTCCGCTATATTTCATGTAGAGCTAACTTAAATTGTATGACAAAAAATAGGGCAACAGTCATAATATCCAATTAACAGGAACATGTATAAGCTGTGACAGTGACACAGAAAAGTCATTGCAGTAAAGAGCCATTGGCAATGGTTGATTAACTATGGAAAAAGCTGCCTGAATAAGTAATTGATTACCATTCTCCATATAATTAGGGGGTCCATACCCAGATGAATATCAAATGATATACAGATCTCATTAAAAAAATTAAAGCTAATTTCTTTCCTAGGAAAAAGGAAACTAAAACTCCTCCTTCTCCATACATCAGCTGAAAGGCAAACATAAACAAAACCATTTCTGAAATTTTAAACAGTACTATTTATATTTACTCATATTTTGTGTTTTACCTCTCTTGGTCTTTCTTCTTTAATTGAGTCTTCCCAAAATTTAATGGCAAAATTGTCGTAGATGTCAATGTTGTTGTGTCCCAAACTAAATATGCCTAGTAAACTTGCTATATAAACATAGAAATTGAACCTACCTATAATTCATCTATGTTCTGAAAGTGCATAAAATTACCACAAGGGAAGAAAAAATCCTTTTTGTAGTCTCCTCTTGAGTCCTTTTTAATAAAGGTCTGAATTATGTAAATCAGATACATATCCAATTGGAGAACCAGTTGTCAGCATGTTTACACAGAGTCACATAGAGCCACAGAAAATCAGATAGGTTGGAAAAGACCTCTGAGATCACTGAGTCCAAGCTTTGACTGAACACCACCATGTTTACTAAATCATGGCACTAAGTGCCACGTCCAGTCTTTCCTTGAAGACCTGAGGGGACAGTGACTTCACCACCTCCCTGGCCAGTCCAGTTCAATGTCTAATCACCCTTTCTGTGAAGAGATTCTTCCTAATTTCCAACGTAATCCTCTCTTGGAGCAGCTTAAGGTGATGTACTCTTATCCTACCAGTAGTTGTCTAGCAGAAGAGACAGAGTCTCACCTGGCTAAAACCTCCTCTCAGAAAGTTGTAGAGTGATGAGGTCACAACGATGCACCTCCTTTTCTCCAGGCTGAAAAACCCCAGCTCCCTAAGCTGCTCTTCACAAGATGATGCTCTGGCCCTTTCACCAGCTTCATTGCCGTTCTCTGGACCTACTGCAGCACCTCAATGTCCTTCCCAAATTGAAAGGCCCAGAACTGCAAACAGAACTCAAGGTATGGCCTCCCCAGTGCCCAGCACAGGGGAACAATCACTGCCCTGGTCCTGCTGGCCACACTATAGCTGACACAGAAGGCCAGGAGGTGACCAGTCTTCTTACCCACCTGGACATACGCCAGCTCATGTTCGGCTGCTGTTGGCCAGATGCCCCAGGTCTTTTCCCATTGGGCAGATTTCCAGCCACTCTGCCCCCAGACTGGAAAACTGAAGGGGGTTGTTGTGGCCAAAGTGTAAGGCCCAGAACTTTTTACTTTTGAGCCTCAGAACTTTGGCCCTTCCGCATGGATACAGCCTGTCCTGGTCTGTCTTAAGAGATTTTCTACGATCCAGCAGATCGACACTCCCTCCCAACATGGTGTCATCCACAGATTTGCTAAAGGTAAACTCAATCCCCTCACCCAGATAATAAATAAAGATAGCAAAAAAATGTGGACCCAGCATTAATACGATGGGGACAACAGTACTAACCGCAGACCAAATGGATGCAGAAATGTTCACAGCCACGCTCGGGACCTGACAGTTTTTAAGCCAGCAAAGAGTGCACCTGCCCTGGGCTAATGGCTTTTTCAGGACTCAGCTCTGGGACACGGAGTCAAAGACCATCCTTTGAGACCATATTCCAACCATGCATCCAAGAAGGAAGGAAGAATTTCCTTGGCCCCCTTTATTGTTAATCTTTTTAAT
>VZTG01008003.1:0-32039 GCA_013397845.1 Melanocharis versteri
TTTTTTTTTTCAAAGACTCCCAGTACAGAAAGTGCAGTGATACTCTGCACTCTAAGGACTTGGTAAATCTGCTTTTTCCTTGCACTCAAAAGTAGGTCACATTACTCCTGTTAGTGTGGGATGAGTGACTGTGGGCCAGCCAGCTCCCACAGATCTTAATAACCCAGTTCAAAATGTTTACAGAGAACAGCTATGGGAGCTACAGGTTTCATTTGCTCTTTCTGAATGATTCTAGTTGATTCTGCTCAGCTGAAGATTTGCCTTAACATTTCTAAATCATTATTTAGCCTGTATACTATGCATCACTGTAATTTAAAGGCTCAGTTATACACATGCTTCAGATAAAACAATCTGTGTATATACAAATACAGAACAGATTTACTCTCTTTCATCTTTCTTCTGGGGCCAATTGATGAGAAATCTTTTTCTGGGCCAAAGAGTCCTTCATTTGAATCCACCTCCTCTTCAAAAATGGTTAATTTGGGCTTCTCTTCCTTGGCTGGAGGAGCAGGTGCCTTCTTTGCTTTTTTAGTTCTAAAACATAAGAGAAAAGAAAGTCAGCTGCAACACTTCATTTAACAAGCAAGATTTATGGCTAGAAAGTCTCATAAACTGAAAATAGATGGTGGGAGGCTAGACAAAGGTACATAGGCATCTGTTAATTGAATGGGATACTGAGCTGGGGGACTGCTGGTCTGACATTCTCTAGCTGGACCCATGTTATGTGTTCTTAATATCTGTCAAGGAGCCCAATGGCAATGGGAAAAGTAGAGCTAACAATGCTGTACTGTGCAAACTACTACTCAGAAACATTTAAGCAGTTTTACTCCTCCCACACAGAAAGCTTAAAATAAGAAAGATCAGTTCCAGCAACACTGTTCGAGACTGACAGAAAGGGATGCCTTGAAATACAAAGTGCAAATTGGCCCATTGCACTGATACCTGTGGACAGGTTTCAGAAAATCCCTTTGGCTCCATTTCCTTGCCAGCTCCTGCTGCTGTTTATGATTGCTGCATTCTCCTTTCACAAGGTATTAGACACTCCCCTCATCTGCACATGGCTTATACAAGAAGAGTTGACTCCCCTTCCAAGAGCAGAGTGGAAAGCACCTGCCTCTTGCTGTCATACCCAGGACTCACATCCCACCAGCTGAAGCTACAAAGCAGCTCTCACAATCAGGCAGGTTGAGCTATGAGGCAAAACAGATGGCACAGAAAAGAAAATTTAGAGGACAAAAACCTTTGGGTGAAAAGTCCAATTCAAACTAGGCTGAAAGAGAAGCAGTCTCTATGACAGTATGCCCTTCCAAAGTAATTGCCGTATTTCAGAGATCTTTACTCTCAGAAGCCCTGGCCCTGCAATTTCTAAGGTAGCCCCTTTGAGTGCCTCCTCCAACAGAAGATCTGATCTTCTCCTTTGCAGAGAGCAGGTCAGGTTTCAGCCTAGAGCAAACCCAATTATCAGCACTTAACATGCCATAGTCATCAAAAACTGAGAACAAGGTCAAAAGATTACACACACATTCCAACTACATTAAAGAGTCTTGTAAAATCCTCTTCCAGTTACAGCTGCACACAAAAGCAGGGGCCAGTTACTTCCAGTTATTTTCACAAGTTTATTATCAACAAACTAAAACTCATGGATGATATTACCTTGCTACCACCACTTTGCAGCAAATGCAGCCTAAGAGCAAGCCCCATGCAGAACTAAAATACTGCTTTATTTGGAAATATACCCTATTTGATACACTAAAGGTATCTGCAGGTGTCAGCAACTAGTTTGCCAAACTATTTATGACCAAAACCTTCATTTTAAAGTGAAAGAAACTTCAATTAATTCCTTTTTTTTGCATTCATATTCATTAGGGATATGCCTCAACTAACTTCTGAATTTGAGCTACTCTTGAAAGCTCAGCTCCAAGGAACTGCTTCAAGCTGAACCATTTGTTGAAGACTTTTCTTCCTAAAGCTGTCAAAATCTGAAGTTATAATATGTACAGGCAACTTCCACCCAGGATGCCTACACAAACTCAAATTCATTGCTTTATTAACTGTAGTAAGTGATCTATCACTCAAATGAACCTAAGTATTAAAGAAAAAGGGAAAACAAACAACAAAACCAGAAGACCAGTAGGACCGAGTCTTTCAGAGCTGACAAACTAATTAAAAAAATTAGTAAACACAAATAAATCCAATCTACTAGGGAAGAAGCAACCTTTATTTGCATAATTCACACCTCACAAAGTATTCTTTGAGAAGTGAATGACAATACAGGTGAGGATTTGCCAACCTACAGAACGCCAAAAGTCTTTGTCAAGACTCCTTGTCCATTCAGAGTTACAACAGCTCTCCTGATGCGTAAGAGCCCACCATGGCACAGGTAATTATCTACACGAGCCAGAACATTGCCAAGCACCAGGTCTCCACCTCAGTGAAGTTAGCAAGGAGTTTACTATTAGTCAGCTTAAGTATTTGCAGTAAACAATACCAGAATGGTGGGAAATACCAAAGAAAGGGAAGAGAATCATAAAGAGTGTCATAAAGAGCAGCATGTAAAACAAAAATAATGGAACTGAAAGGTCCTGGTAACAACCCTCTGTGTAGTCTGGCCACCAAACCAGCCCACTGACATGGGCTCACTTTCTGTTTGGCCAGGGGACTCCACTGGCAGCTACAGGGCATGGGGCCAGACCCACGGGGCTTGACTGGTACCGGGAGGAACAGGAGGAAGTTGTTTTTCTGCCTTCACGTTGTTTCCCCTCACTACCCTTCTAAAGAAGCCACTGCTGGACTGCCAAGTAATTCCAGCATATCCATACAGGGACTCTGTTGAGGTCAGTCCCTAAGTGGGAAACAGCATTCCCACGGTTCTGTATTTAGCTGTGCCAGTCCAGACTCTGCACTGCTGAGCAGAGGTTAATGGATGAGAAGGGGGGTGTGAGAAGTTTCACAGTCTGTCTGAGGTTCTGCAGCTGGCCTGAGTGTGCATCTGCCTGCCCACACATCCCCTCTCTATATATTGGTGCTGCCTCCCCATAAGCAGGGCCCAGGGACTCAGCTGGAGCCGAGCTGATCACGAAGTCCCAAGCTGGCAGGCATGCAGAGGAGAAGCTGCAAGGACAGCTAATTCGATGATCATGATGTACCAGGGTGCAGTAAACTTGTGTAGGAATGCAGAGTCTTTGGGGAGGACAGAAATGAAGGAACACTGAGTCTTCCAAAGTATTACTGTACTCAAGCCCTGCACTTCATTAGCACCTTCTTCATACATCACGCTCACAGCCTTGGCATCTGACATTTTGAAACTACCAGCATCCAGCTGGCAGAAGATGACCCGTGTTACTGCTATTTCTTCATTTATGGAACAAGTGAACTTTTGGAACATCACTCTAGTGACTTTTAAAACCTTAACAAAAACCAAACCAGCCCTAAAGATGACGTATCCTTTGTTCAGCAGAAACTATTTACCCAGTTGAGCCTTCTGACGTCTACACAGGAAGCACTGTGAGAGTAACTCAAATAACACTCTGTCTCCTCCTCTGACTAAAAAGGAGCCAAACTGCCTCCTAAGTGACTGTACATAAAGACTGGCCTCCTAACTGACACGGACCAAAATGGGATGATCAAAAATTAGAGTACATGAATCCACCTAGTCTGGCTGCTGGAACACTTGAAAGTCCAGCTGAGACTCCTGGCTCCCACATGATCCTCAAATCACCCATGAAAATGTCAACAAAACCCTGCATGCAGACACTTTCAAACCTCACTCACTTTGTGAGCAGTTCTCCTGTTACTGTTCACTGACACAATGTAGGTCGCTCATCTGGCAGCCTCCAGGTCTCACTGGCACAGCAACAATGCACAAGAGCTTTCTGGTCAGCTCTAGAAAACAGCAGCAAGGATGACTAAGATGCTCCAAAGTCAGAAGATTTCCAGACCTGTGTGTGTGAGAGCTGTTTGTGAAACACTGGAACTCCAGATCCAATGCTGGGTGACGCTGGTTTTAATCACCCCTCACATGCTGTGCTCCACACAGAGAGGAGTCCCTGCCCCATGCTCACTGCTGGGTTAAAACAGTGAGGGTTATCAAGGGCATGTGTAATCTCAGCACACAGGCAAAAATTTTCAGATGTTATTATTCTGACAATATGGCCATCTCTTTTTTATAGAAATAAGATTATGTTCCAGAAAAGGAGTGTTACAGTAATGTTAAAAAAGACTTATTCAAAATATACATACTCGTATATTAGGTATCCATGGAATTTTACAAGGGAAGAGCTCACTGATAAAAATGCACATCCCAACTCCCACAAATCTACGTTCAGGTTTGAACAAAAGAGCTACAGCTAAAATAGCAGCAATATTAGCACATCTTCTTGAAAACCATGTCCAAAAAACAAAGATCCTATACACTAGTTTGTGCAGAAAACAAAATGTCATCTGCTGCTTTCTTTTCATTCAACAGTGCTCATTTTCCAGAGCTGCCTGATAATAACAGACAGGACAAAAGGGGTCATTCTCATCCGCTTTGGCCAAGGGATGCCCAATAGAAATTCAAAGCCCATCAGCCCACACAGCCTCACTCCTAAGCATTAAGCCACCACGACAAGTGCTGGCTGCAGGGACACTTTACCTCACACAACAATCTTTTTCTTGTGGACATCACGCTAATATACAGTATTTTAAATGGCTTTGGCATGTCCCAAAATAAGATAATGTGTAATTGATGGAATAAATCTCCAATTAGAAATCATTTGGAACAAGAGTATTCAGTTGCAAAGTTTGTCTGCTGCACCTTCCAGATTAGGTCAGCCTTGGATTATTGTTCCAGCAGAGCAACAGATGGAAAGAAAGCCTGAAGGAACAGATTTTCAAGAGTTCAGCTCCCATCCAGGGACCTGCTTTTGTGAAGAGATTTTTCTGAAGGGCTCAGAACTCAAGAGTACCTGTTCTTCCTAAACAAAGGCAAGCTGTGTTTATAATCTGTCCTCGAGTTTTCTGATTATATCCTTTTCCAATGTAATTTGAAAGCAGATGAGAAGACCACAGATGGACAACTTTTGTTTAGTACACAGCTCATTAGCAATAATCATAATACAGAAACATTTCCTAAAAGGTTTTCAACTAAATAACTAATAAAGCACTCAGGCACTCATAAGCCTGGCAAGAGAACCAGGGTTACAGAGTAGATTGCAAGGAAAGAAAATTAACATAAAGGAAATTTCTTTATCATTTTCCTCTGATTTTCTAGACTAAACCAGAGTGTAAGACTTGCTGAGGGAGAACAGTTTGGATTCATCAAATTCTGCAAGACATTATTCCTTGTTTTTTTTCCTTTAAAGTCACTACTTAAGCTAAAGGAATTACCTTCAGGAATAGTAATATTTCAGGAGTTACTTCTCAGGAAACTTTTTTTTAACCCTATAAAAATTACACTCTAAGAAAAAAAATCCATTCCCTTACATTAATTAATGATTGTTACTGGTCTGTAGCTCCAAAACTATCAAATTCTTGAGTGAGTACTGCGCTGCATGCCTGTGAAGTGCTGTCTGTGTGCAGTATAACTCAAGCAATAAAATGTGCCGCAAGAGTTTAAACCAGACCACTGTGATGAAATCAACCTGCCAACATCATCCCTTTAGGAGACATTCTTCACAAAACATCCTGAGCAGTTTCACAATCCAATTCACCCAAGCTGAAACTGTGTGTGTGAAAAAAACTTGCTAGTGAGCATGTTTTCTGCCATACTCTCAACAGCCCTCACAAAGAGGGAATTAAAGGTACTGAAAGTATGCAATGCCATGCTGAGAATTCTTAGAAGCAGTGACTAAAAGTGACAAATGCAAATAGCAACCATTTTGGAGAAGTGATTGGTTTCTTCAATGCTGAAATCCCCTCCCCTCCCCACATGAACACACTACTGTAGCATCTTGTTAGACCTATGTTCTGAAAAAGCACTGAACACATGAATAGTTGATACCTCATTTTCAGATGTGTTGGGCACTCATAGCTCATGGAACAGTAGAGTCACAAAATGGGTTGGGTTGGAAGGGACATTAAGATCACCTATTCCAACTCCCCTGCTGTGTACAGGGACACCTGCCATTAGGTTGCTCAGAGCCCCATCCAACCCGGCCTGGAACACTTTCAGAGGTGAGGCACAGCTTCTCTGGGCCAGGGTCTCACCACCTTTATTGTATTTATATCTCATCTGAACTGTTGGAAACCGAGAGGTTAAAACTTCTGAAAACAAGAATGGATTTAATTTACAGCCTTGGAAGGAGCTAGGGTTAATGTGATGACAAGGCATATAGATCTTAAGCAAGAGAATCATAAACCTGTGTTCCTATAGTTGTAAGTAAAAATATGTGTTGGGTGATTTGGTGAAAGGTTTTAAGTATAGTAATATGATTTTATAGTTTAAGTTAAGAATTTAGATGTTATAATAGAAGTATATGTGTATACGTGACCTGGCACTTGATTGGTAGAAGAACAGACGCATTGCAGTAAAAAGTACTAGAGGTGATAGGTTATCGAGTTAAAACAAAGTTTCGTGTTAAGTGCTTATTGGACCAGAAAGTTATAAATTACCAGGTAACCTTGAAACCCATGACTATCCTCTGTTATGGCGACTCGTTACTTTGCCTCACGACCTTTGAGACTGAAGCCTTGTTTGTTATTTTAAGTAATAAATCGTGTATAACTACGATGGTCCCATCTCTTCAATAAAACTGCAACGAAAAGCATCGGGCTAGTGATGCAACGCGGTGAATGTGACACTAAACCTACCCTTTTTCAGCTTAAAATTAAAAGTTTTAAAGTGTCGTCTCACTACAGGCCTTGGTAAGGTCAAATCAGCAGGACCTGCAACTGTCTGGTGCCTCCTTCCAAGGACAGGCAGCCTGACTGTTTGAAACCGCTACCTCTACTTAATAAAGTTTTAATTTTGGGTTATTTAATCTTTACCTCCTCACAATAGAATGCTGTCCAGCCCCCTGGACTCACACTACTCCTCAGGAGGAGATCATTTCCACACTGCTGCTGCCTCACCTGAATCCCCTCCTCACCACATCCTAATGCCAAATTAGTACAAGAGCCCAGACTGCAGACACAACCCTAATTTTTCTCTGTCTGTGAACAGAAAAGCTTCAAATAGGATAGAGGATGTTTCCATAAAAAACATCTGGCCTCTCTAATCCCTGACGCTCTGTATAAAACTCTGTCTGAAGGGTACCTTTCCTTTTCTTTGCCTGGTACCTGCACAGACCAACCCTCAGCCTACAGAGAACCTCTAGCAACCTGCACATGATGTTCCAGTCTAAAATTTTGTCTGACATACCTGTCACACCACATCTAAAGAGCTTATAAAAAGCTCAAGAAGGGCCAGTTACCAAGGCAGTGAGCAGATTCCAGCAGCAGCCAAGCAGGATTTGCATTGACTCCAGGAGGGATGATGGGGCTGAGCCTGGTTGCCCACTGCCTTCCCTCCCCCACATCTTGCTGTTCACAGAGGTCACTTTTTCCTCTAGGCTGTGCCATGGCTAAAACAAACCTCTCACCACAACTCAGAGATGGCTCCACAGGAACTACAAGAGAGAAGGACACAGTGAGACATTGTCAGAGCTAAATCACATCGCTGTTGCAGACAGCGCTGTGCTCCGGCTGCTGCCCCTCCTGCTGATCATGACATCAAAACATCTTCCATGAAAAGAGAACACAGCTTTCCTGCCTACAGGTTTCTTGTGATGATCTTTTTTTAACAGAGGTAAGATAAAATTGCTCTTGGTGAAATACTCCCTAGGCCATGGATACACCTAGTGCATGAAGCAATTCCACTTGTGATGTTGCAGACACTGCTGGAGGTCAGACTGCAGGAACAGTCACACCAGGGAGCACCCCAGACACAACTCTCCTTCCTAAGCAAAACACTGAGGCTCTGCAGCGGCAGCTGCCTAGGGGCTACTTTGTGCTTTAAGCAGAGAAACAGCTGACAAAATTCTGCATTTTTTAAATTGGATTCCTATTTATGATTTTATCGCTAAGTAGCCTGATTTCTCAGCAGAGAAGCTTTTGCAAGGTCAGTAATTCCAGGGGCTGGGCACTGAGCTCAGTGTGCCAGCACCTGGCTGTCAGGCTGGAGGGGGGTCCAGTGGGGAAGCGCCACAAACCCCTTGGGGAGCACTGTGGGGCCAGGCACTGAATCACTGGAACCTGCTAAGTGCCAGCAAGCCACAACACGTGACTGAAAGAAGAAATGAGTAGTCTTCACAAGTGTTCTAGCTTATGCATGCGATTCAACTCAGTGCTGGTGTTATTTGGCAGCCATGACAATATTCCAAAATCTTAACAAAAATCACTACCCTCCTACTGGCAAAAAATCTCTGAGCCCAGCCCAGCCACAGCGACACTTGCTACTCCCACAGCACTCTTCAGAGCTGGCAGATAGATGATCTCAGGCCTCTGGCTAACATCTCACATCCCCAGAGGATTATGACTTGACACAAGCAACACCAGCCTGTAGATCCACACAACCGACTCCTTGCAGACCCCAGTCCTCACTCCTGCTCAGCCACCTGATGATCTGCTCCTGCCTGCTGGCCTCTTGGGCTGGCTGCATAAAACGCTGAAGAATCCTGTGCTGCAAGGAAAATGGAACAGGGAACATAGCCTGTGGCTAGAACTGCTGCTAAACATCTCAGGCTCTCATACTCCAGATGATGTGAGACCTCAGGCTCATGTGGAGACAAAAAGCAACAAAAGTAGAGCTCCATCAGCCCAGGAGAGCTTTTTCCAGGCTTAGCTATGGTCACTCACAGTGTGAGCCAGGTTTAGCTACTGGTCACTCACCTGTGAGCTAACTTGATCTTTTGGGTCAGTTTGCTGACTCACAAGTCCTTAATACATTCAAAGAACATTAAAGCTCTATGCTGTGAAGAATCTTGTACCATCTAGTAAATTGGAGATGTGAGAAATTACCTGAGGTTTGGTAAAAGGAGGATCTTTGGTTGAAGATACAGAGGGAACAAATTGTATCACTGATCTGTGTCAGCAAGAGGGATGACTGGAAAAGTGCTGAAATGATGCTGATGAAAGCAAGGGAGTAGCAATTACAAAGAACTGCACAATGTTTTAAGCTTTTACTCCCTCATGTTACAGTGGCTATGGCAGTGTTTGAGGAAGAATGATCATTACAGACAGAAAACACAGACCCAGGGCACTTCAGGATTTGGATCCATAAGCAGAAGTGCTACAGCAGACCTTCCACATGCCACACAGCCAGGACAGAGAACAAACACCACAGGGTCAGCATGGTTGTAAACGTACAGTAGATCAAACATGGTCAAAATGCTGATTCACAGAGCTGACTTGTTCCTTTAGCCGAGCCCCTTCATGCTGCCCACCCAGCTCCTGTCCTCACTCCTGTCTCTCTTCATCTTCCTTTGCTCTTCCAAGAGGGGACACTGGTACCTGCTGTACTGGGTTTCCATGGCAAGGTTTTGGTAGCAGGCAGGGGTGGCTTCTGTGAGAAACTGCTGGAAGCTTCCCCATGTCTCACAGAGTCAATGCCAGCCAGCTCCAAGAGGGACTCCTCACTGGCCAAGGCTGAATCCAACAGCCATGGTGGTAGTGCTTCCGTGGTAGCACAGATAAGGGGGAAAAACTATTCCGCAACTGCAGCCAGGAGAGAATGAGAGTGCGAGAAAAACAGTCCTGCAGAAACCCAGGGCAGTGAAGAAGGCAGAGAGGATGCTCCAGGGGCCAGAGCAGAGATTCCCCTGCAGCCCCTGGTGCAGTCCAAGGTGAGGCAGCTGTGCCCCTTCAGCCCATGGAGGCCCATGGGGGAGCAGAGATCCACCTGCAGCCTGTGGAGGATCCCAGCCTGGAGCGGGGGATGGCTGAAGGAGGCTGTGACCCTGTGGAGACCCCAGACTGAAGCAGGCTCCTGGCAGGACCTGTAGCTTATGGAGAGAGCAGCTCACACTGGAGCAGGTTTGCTGGCAGGACTTGTGACCCCAAGGGAGAAGAATGTGAGGAGTCCTCCCCCTGAGGAGAAGGAACAGCAGAGACACCATGTGATGAAGTGACCCCAGCCCCCACTCCCCATGCCCCTGCGCTGCTGGCGGGGAGGTAGAGAAAATCAGGCGTGAAGTTGAGTCCAGGAAGAAGGGAGGGGTGGGGGGAAGGCATTTTATAATTCAATCTTTTTTCTCATTATCCTACTCTGATTTGACTGGTAATAAATTCAGTTCATTTCCCAAGTGGAGCCTGTTTTGCCTGTGATGGTCACCGGTGAATCATCTCTCCCTGTCCTTATCTCAACCCAGGAGTCTGTCATTATAATTTCTCTCCCTTGCCCAGCTGAGGAGGGCAGTGATGGAGTGGCTTTGGTGGGCCACTGGTGGTCTCTCTGAGGAAGGGAAAGATTTCAACACTGAATTCCACAGCAGAGGTGCCATGAGCACAGGAGGCAGCACACACACCTACCCTGCTGAACAGGAGGGCTGGTGCAGGACTGTATCCATACTTCAAAACGCTTGGCCTTGGTCCCTTGTTCTGTGTGGCAGTCTGGAATTAATGCTTATTCTGCATCTGTTTTTAAGTTCAAAGTGCTTGAAATGACATGAGGGTTGTGCTAGAGCTCTGCAAAGTCGTAGCCTGAACTGGTGCTAATGACATGCTCTGGGCATGGAACAAAGACATGTGGAGGTGTTTGAAGGAGCAAAGGCTGGTGTGATACTGCCACAGGACTGTATACGGAGGGAAGCTTGATGTCCATGTCACCTTCTAGAAAGGGTCTTTGAGAGGGGTCCTGGGTACCAGCCCCTTCCAGGACGAAGTGATAAGCAGGGAGCAGAAAGGAGACTGCTGTCCTTTGCCATGCTGTCCGTTTGGCTGTAGGGTTTAAGGACACCTCAGCATCTTTCATAATAATCCACCAGCAGCACACAATGGCACCATGATGGCAGCCCTCCTGTGAGCAATGGTGCTGTGCTGCCAACAGCTGGAAAAGGACTGGCAGACCAAGGACGTTCCTCCATGAGAGTAAGGGATACAACAGGCTGGGTAACATCTCCAGCACCACCTCCCGAGGGCAACTAAACCAATGCTTACTGCCAACCAACTGCAATGTTTGGATAGCCCCAAAACACCTCACAACCTTTCAGAATTCACTCTCTCTGCACCTCTGCATGTCAGGGCATGCCAGCACTGTTCCTTTACAGATCAGGAATGAAATGTGGTCCCGAAAACCAGAAGTGAGCTATCTGCAGCCTAAACAGGATGTCTTTGAAATGAAGAATTGAAACTAATTCTCTCAAGACTTTAGCGCACAGTTCTGGACCAAGAGCTTCTCCTTCCTGTTCCAGCATCCTGCATTGTGTGGCACTGCCCTTGTCTCTTGGCAGCAGCACTGAACAAATAAAAACAACTCCAGTGAGGTCAGGGTTTGGTGTAACAGCCTCTGAGGGACAAAGTGAGGGTTGTCCCTCAGAAAGCCTCTTGAGAACACATTTGTTTTTCATATTACAGGAACAGCTGGGGCCATGGCTCTGTCACTCATAGCCAAGAGGAGAAAGATGGATGATTCAGGAATAAGTTTCCAGGACAAGAACGTTACACACAACATCAGCCTATGCTGGCAGATAATCCATCACACAGATGAAAAATGAGATGTCTGTTGCAAACAGGTCTAGATAATGTTGTAAGATGGTTTTGAGGGCATGACACCATGTTTTGTGTTTAATGATGCCGTCAAGTATGCCTCAGATGCTATTACAGACAAAAAGCAATAAAACAAGGAAGAGAGAAGCTTAGAAGTCTTTCATCCAAGCCACTCCAGTCCATTTGCGTATCATGACAAATAAAGAGCAGTTACTACAGAAAATCGTGGTTCAAAGAGCAGACCTCAGAAAATAACCCATACTTGTGAAAATCAAAGTCAAGACCTTTTCCAAGCCACCTGATACACCACAGCTCACACCCACAGGGCTGAACTCTGTTACAGCCCAAAAGAGGCAGGCTGCACCTATCCAGCTCCAGGCTAGCTCCCGAGCTTCCACCACCCAGCAGAGTGCCAGCTGAGAGCAGCCACAGCAGCCAGACCCATCCTTGCTGCAAAATGCCCCTGGGGGTTTATGGCCACGGAGCATCCTCAGGTGCCAGGCATACACTCAGCACTGCCTGCACCTCATTACAGGGCCTCAACAGCTCCAACCCTGACTCCCAAAAATGCACCTTCCTCAGGCTGCCCTGAGGGCAACAAAAGGCCAACAACAGCAAATAAATGTGGTGAGCGCTTGGGCTGGGATAATGATGCACAGTCGCTGCCTTGTGAGTTTTTGGCATGCTCCCCGGCATGAATTTGGCCCAGGCTAATTATTGCTTTCCCAAATGATGCCTGGACAAAGTTTAGGGATCAGTACAAGCTTAGGGCCCTTCCTGTTTTGGACAAGGCCAGCTTGCTCTGAGGAGCGGAAGGATTTAGCTGTTGGACAGAGCTACTTTATTCCAGTTGGCAAAAGCAACACTACACTTCCTGTCTGCTTTTATTTACTAGTTTAGCTACAGTCAAACCACCTACCACAGCTGTGTATTTCACTGTCATAATAAATCTTACTCCCCCTATAATCTGGATATGACTGGGCATCTCAGGCAATATGGAAAGAAAGAGTTTGACTCCTACCCAAAATGTACAGAAGGTAATGGAAAGCATTTCTTTTGCTTCAGTGACAATGGTCATTAACAACTGAATGCCAGATTCCTGTGCAAAGGGAAACTTGCCCCCAGGCAGATCTACAAAATCAGTTTTATTCCTTTAACTAAAGGGATAATAGAGAAATCTAACTTTTAAGTACTGTGATACAACCCAAGAAATTCAAGTGCAGAATGAAGAGCTGCTGAGTCCCAGATGCATCTGTCCTTAGGGCCATTCCTTTTTAATTGACACTTCAGATGATTCCAGACCTGGCCAAATGCTGCAAGGGGCAGTAGTAAAAGATGTGATCCCCAGGTGTGTTAATTAGTACCAACCTGTAGTTATATAGCTAAATCATGCATTTTTGGCAAAGTTTTACAGATTGCTTTCAAAAATGGTTTTCCAAAAGCTGATTCTTTGATCCTTTGAAATGAAGACAGAAATGTCTGCAGCAGGTCCATGGGGAAAATGAAACAATGGTTTTATTAAGTCTGCTGAATTAGGAACCTGACAGCATCAGATGAAAGGAAAAGCAAGTCTCCCTTCTCTACTTAAACTGAGCACACATTCACCCCACAGACAGCTTCTTCAGTAAACAGCAAAGCAATAGGGCAGCTCTGAATCCATCTCTCATTAGCAGTCTGTCTCATCTGTGAGCAGTTCCCTGCATCTGTCGATTAAAGATTTCCCCTGCCTTGGTGAAAGGAGCAGGCTCATTGATGAGGTAATGCTTTTTTATTCTAATTAAGGACTTGAGTCATCCTATTATTGTGAAGTCCAAGAAACAAAACATGTTTAAATCTGCCCAGTTACATCATGTTCAATCCTCTTCCAAAGGAGAAGTAAAAAAAAAAAGACAACTTTGATTCTGTGTAGTCATACATTTATCCTGTAGCTGCTCTAAAGGATCTCCTGCCTCCTACTCCTCCAGTCTCAGTTAAGTAAGGACTTGCTGGATACGCCTGCAGAGCGGCTCACAGCAGCTCCTGCACACCTTCAGTGCTGCCTAGCTCTGCTACAAATGCCTGCACATCGCTGCCAAACAGGAGGGGGAAACCAAAAGCCAAGAGTTCACTCAGAGGACTATGGGAATTATGTGAAAGCTGGTGCCAGCTAGTGGCAATGGCATTTCATCCCAGTTCCCTGATATTACTTGCCTCTACAGTTCTTCTGTATACAGAAAAGTGCATGTTATGTTGTATTCCTTTAGGTACATCGTATACCATGAACCAGGTCTGTTAAAAATCCTGTGAAATTTTTCTTAAAAGCATACAATCTACTTTAGCAACCTGGTCAAATTCCAAGCTGGGCATTTGCATTTACATTTCCAGCTGAATTAAGTGTTCTTTTATGGTCCAATGCTGCAATGAAGTGTTGCATGAAGCAATTAAGTCCTTGCTGCATTTTACTCCAGGTGTAGTTACATTTGTGTTCTGCTTGAAAACACCACCGGATGGTACACACAGCTGTAACACTACACAGACTGGAGAGCTATTTTCAGCCCTTTGGGCTTAAGATGATGGCATAAACACAAATTAACTATTTATAAAACCCATTAAAGTATATTCAGTGTTCTAATCAGAAAGAAAATGAAGCACATTAAAATAATTACTTAAACTCTTTCCCAAAGGATCCTCATATTCCAGCTGTGTATGTACTGGAATCACTCAAGCCAGTCACGACAGAAACTCACCACTGAACTTGAAGCCAGGCAATTGCTTAAAAACCTAGGGAACTAATGACTGCATAATCTCATGGGACCAAAAATCCAATACTAGACAGGGAAATATGAATGCAGATAAGGACAATGCTGGCACAGGGAGGACTCTGACAAGTTTTCCTCAGGTCAGGGAAATGACTATTTTCAAAATAAAAGAAAACACAGAGCAGCCAACTTTAGAGCTGTGTATCCACTCCAAACCTCTCTGCCAGTGCAAATGCCCTAGCTCTGATCCCAAGGTACAGTTCTTTCTGATTGCCAGGAGCAGACATAGCAGCAACCACCTGTGCAATACACTCTCCTGAAGGAGTGCTTATGGATAGAACATATGTCAACTGCAAGTCCAGGAGTACCGAAAAATCTCTGTTTTCCTGAGCATAATTCCACTCAGTCTGCCTTCCCAAAGAAAAGCCATGAGAGAAGAGGGCCAAGTCCTTCACACATCCAACTCAATTCCCCTGGCTGGGAAGTACAGATAGGAAAGGGTCTCAGTTCCATCACCTGGAGCCACACAAGCCTTGGTAGAGTTATGCCACGAGAACAGGTTTCTGCCACTCAGAAGACATAACACAGAATGAGTATGGATGATTCTGTGAGATCCAGCAGCTAAACATGGTTTAATTTTCCATTGTTTTCTTTCAATCACCCTCAACCTTCCATTTGTGGGGGCACAGCAAGATTTGCAGTGAGGAAACACATTGGAAGCTGCTCTCAGGAGATGGGACTGGCGGCAGAAGAAAAAGGAAAGCCCACTGCATGGGAAAACACCACTCACGAAGCACCTATGAAAACAAAAAAGTTCAGGAGACACAAACTGAAGGGACTGAATTCCTGCGAGGTGAGCATCCCTGCCAACATGCTTTACTCCCTAGCCATTCAATAAAACAATCCCAAGGAGAGGCTACAAGGTTGCCCCTAAAAAAGGTTGAGACCAGACAATTAATGAAAAGTGAGGCTTATCCTCTAACTGGGTAGGTAATACAGAATTTTTGCTCCTTTTTCTTCTTTCTTCTCTCTTTGATGGAGAAGAACACTATACCAGACTATTATCCTTGGTTTTCAGAAAAATTTCATCTGTCAGTAGAAGACCAACAGGGTTGTTTACTGGGATCCAGCAGCTGGATTGGAATTGCGACAAATACTTGTGTCACTTGGCAAAGTGATGGTCAAACATGCCTTGCAACCTAAGCTTGTGACTCAACAACTGACAGAAAATAAAGATTTGCCTGTTTAAATCTCTGAAGGCTTCACAGCTGTGAGCACAGATACACACACTGCTAGGAAAACAAAGCTCTATTTTCTCCTTCATTGTTTTGACTATCTGAATTTTATTAAAGAAAAAATAACCTGTATCTTTTCTCTTCTTCAATGTTTTGACACCTTCACTCTCTCTTAGCTGACTGGGACAAACAGACAAGTGTTTTTATGCTGTGTATAAATTCTACTGGATTCAGAGGGGAAGATAACCACATACCTGGCTGGACCAAAAGGCAGCTGTGAATTTGTGAGTGGCTGAGGAGCAGGATGCCTGAGGAGTGGCAGCAATACAACTCTGCCAGCCAAAGACCAGAAGGCACAGCAGCTGAACACACATTTTGACAAGTTTGCTCCAGACCATCTGTCCAGCAGACAGCAGCTGTGCAACGACACCACTCCAGCCTGCAGAAATTTTCTTCCCTGGAGGGGAAAATCCATGAGCAAGTACACTGCCCTCACCTATTACAGCTCTGGGCACTCCATCGATAAAACCACTTGGAAAGATGTTAAATGCAGGATTCCCCTTAAGCTGATTTCCGCCTCTTCATCAGCCACCCTCAGCTGCCCAAGGTTTCTGGCAGAGGAAGCAAGATCAAATGTTGCCACCCATTTCTTCCCCAAAGACAAAAGGCTGAGGCCATTCTAGGCTCTTCTGCCACAACAGGGAAGAGGGAAGGAAAGGGAGCAGTGGGATCAACAACTCAGGAGTCAGACTCTAGCCTGGCCACCGTTAAGGGGCTGGGAAACACAAAGGTGTAGGATGCAACCCAGAAACAACCGCTGGTTTGTGTGCCAACCTACCTCCTCCTGCAGCCTGCCTGGCTCTGCAGGTTCTGGCAAGGCCAGGGCTGGCTCCTGGCTGCTCATTCCCTGCCAATCTGCTGCTCCAAGCCATCACCCACTTCATCTGCAGCCAGGAAAAGCACCGAGTGCTTTAATAATCTCCTTACCAACTAAACCCCGAACAGCAAACCTCTAGCACTGGAGGTACTTCAGCTTGACCCCAGCAACAACCAGCTACAAAGATTTAAAAAACCTCTGGCAGAAGGCGCCCAAAACATCAGCCCTCACCAGCTCCATCCCCTCCTAACTATTGTCAGGACTTAGCTGTAACTGTGCTTAAACACAACAGATGCAAAGCTTCCACCTACCCATGTGTCTGTATTCCTCAGGAGAGGCACAAATTTGGATGAGGAGAAGCCACAAGGGGAAATCCTCTGAAACAATAGTTAAGGCACAGAGTCAAGACAGAAACTCTCCAGGACCCACTAGGAGATAGAAGAACTCTTGCCTAGGGAATACTCACCTCTGTGAAGTTTGCCAGGAAAAACCTATGCCTGAGGAAATACATGTTGTCATCGAAAGATTTAGGGAGGCAAAAGAAAAAGGACGGAAGGGAGGAACCGTGTGTGGAGGAGAGGCTCTATGAGGGCTGCAGAGAGCTGATGAGGACAGGAAAAAAAAGCACAGGAAAAGGTGGGTTCTCCCAAAGTGGTGAACAAATATTACCTCAGAAGGTAACTGCAGCTGAAGAAATGCATGCACTGAAAGGGCTGCTGCACATTTTAACCCATGAGGCAGCCACACTCCTTTTGCAGAATTGTTGCTGCTTTGTTCAGAGGAGCTGGTTTGCAGTCATTTTAATCAGCTGCTGTCTGAGGTTTTTTGGAATGAACTGAATACAAGTACTAAACTCAGTTGTTGTGACTACAAAGTGGGAGGAGAGGGATGCTAAAGCTCTTGGCTTCAACATATAAACAGTAAAACTCTGCATTTCACCCACAGAGGAAGAAGATAAAACCCAATTCAGTTACCATGACATATTTTTTAACTTGCTTTAAGATGAAGATTTAGAAATGTGAACTTGATCATTCTTAGATTAAGTAAAAAAATTCCAAATTGGATGCCTGAATTCCCTACAGAAAGCCAAGCCCTGGGGAACCTTGAAGGCAGCGGAGCAAAGATGGCAGCAGGCTGAAAGCTCTGTGGGTAGAGGAACATAGGGCCATACTGGTTTTTTGAGTAATTCCTTCACAGCCTGGGCCAGAGCACAGAAGCTCAGTTCAACAATTCAAGCTGCTAGAACAGTCCCTGGTACCCCCCTGGCACGGGACAAACTGCCTTCTCCCAAACCATCCCAATCACAGCCCAGGAGGCAGCACAGGCCAGCAGCCACTTCCAGCGGGCATTCTGGACACAGCCAACCTCAGCGAGAGGACAGGAGAATGTCACGGTGTAGCCACGGCCAGACACTGCTCAGTCAGCCCTGGCCAAGGCACTCTGGCACGGCAGAGCCAGCTCAGCACTGCTGCTGCTGCTCCGGATCCCTGAATCACTGTCCTAGGTTAAAAATAGGTTTATTCTGTTACCATCTGCACAGCCGTTGAACAGCTGTTAAACTGTTAAACTGCTAAAACACTGTTATCTCCTGCTATCCGGGGGCCCATTATCTCTGCTAATGGGCCATTAAGAACTCACCACATGACTCATGAGTCATCTCAATCCCATTGTAAGAGGCTCCACCCAGGGGGGAGGAGCCAAGCATTCCCACCTGAATATAAGGTGGACTCTGAGACACACCAGCTAGCTCCTGCTCCTGGATATCCAGAGGACAAAAGCTTTCACTGGAACATCCTTCTACCCGATCAGCCCTTCAGAGAGCCATTTTCATCTGGACTGCTGCCAACCACCCTGAACAGGGTGCCAGGTTGTATTCCTGACTCTGTCAGTGGGTACTGTTGTTATTTACATTAATAAAGAACTGTTATTCTTTTTCCTCATCTCATTGCCTAAAAGCTCCTCAATTTCAGAATTATACTCCTGTCTTTTCAAACTAAGACAATCACACAGCTCCCCTCACTCCACGCCAACCTCCCCTCAAACCACTGGCAAATCACACCTTTTTCCACTGCAGAATTTTCAACAGTACCATCAAGTTCAGGTGAATAGCTCATCCAACTTGTGTCTCTCTTCCATGCCTTGCCCTTCAGAGGATTAGCCTCTTTCAGATCCGTTGCTCTTGTTTCTTTCATTCCTAAAGGCATTCCAGTTGGCGAACTCCGTGCAACTGAGACTAGCCACACAGTACTATTTTGCAATTTATGAGGAAAATCCTTTAAAACATTGTTAAAATATACTGCACCTCTAAAAACCCAGATACCAAAGCACCATGGTAGCCTACTAAGGATTTAAAAATATGTATCTGCAAATGTTGAGCTCTATGGATTTAAAGAAGAGTGATAAAGAGCAGTGACAAAGCTAAGTCAATATACCTAACATGGTCCCTACAACGGGGAGTTAAATATGTATCTGATTTCCTACTTGTAAGAGAATGAAAATATTTTAACAAAGGAATATTAAGATTGTGGCTTAAGAGAAAAAAAATGAAAAAAACTGCAAACCCAAGAGATGCTAATTTAAAAAAAATTGCTATGAGAGCCTTACAGTGACTTACAAGTCACTGTGTACGTAAAGTGCTAAGAAAAGTGAAACAGAGCTAAAAGTGTGCCACTGCTACGAAAGTGAGTATATTATAATTCATTCCTTTATGCACAGCTGATATTAAAGGATCGTCTTACTTTGTATTAGGAGTGATTTTTCTTACAGGACCTGTATATTCTGTCCAAAGCTGAAAAGATTTCTACAAATGTCCAGGAAAACTTGCGGAGTAATCCGTGACAATACACTGGAATACCAATACTACAAACCATCAAGAAAGGCAGGGCGTGTAGAGAAGAAAACATATTTCAGTGACTTTCAACACTGCACCCCACAAATATAACTCAATTTTGAGCACCTTTTATTTTAGGAAGAACCAGGCTTCTGGGGTAAAAAAATATAAAGGAGGAGGGGTGTTAAAAGATGAAAACTTAATCAGAAATATGTATTGTTTTTGACGTGCTCCTGATTTGGACAGGAAAATCCCCGGTCTTTCTGTTGTTAAGAATCCCAGAATCACCCTGCTAACACAGAGAGAAAGCTTTGAGGCATAAGAACCACATAACAGAGAAACACGAAGTTTGTAGACTATCATCAATACCCACAAAAGATGAAGAGCTGAATTGACAAGTGAGCTTGCCCACCTGACATCAAAGAGCAACTCAGACACAGCCTTGAAGGCAAGGCAGAGAATCAGCACCACTGGGATGCCTCTTCCAGGCAAAAGGAACCAGGCCATGATGAGCTTCCACCTGGATGATCACCAGCAATACAAAACCAGGAAAAAAGGCCCTAGTTTAGCATTTTGCCCCTAAGGCCAGATATTTAACTGGATATTGGGTGGTTGAGCAGCACAACAGCAGTGCTGGGCCAAATCCAATTCACAGCCTTCTGGCCCAGGAGGAGAAGTTGTTACCAAATGAAGCATGCTGACAGCATATGGAGGCCTGTGCTACTGGAGCAGTTTCATCCTCATCCAGAAAGCAAAAAACCTGTAAGATTATGCCAAACACATGATTCAATTTAGGTCGGAGCTCTGCTGCTCAAAGCATTCTGGCCACCACTACTGTATGAAATGGACTGGCTTTTTCAGTGCTGACTCTACATCTTTTCAGACAAGAAAGGATCTTTTCTTTTTTTTCCTTTTTAACCTGCATTTACTAGGCACTAGGGGACAATTTACTACTAAACACTTTTATCTATCTGCTTCACCTCCCGTTTATTCATTCCCGTGCCAAAGTAACTTCAAGCACATCTGAAACACTAAAGCTGTGAGGCTGCAGCTCCCTCTTCAAAGCATGTAAGCACCAAGCATTTTAACAGGCGTAGAAGACACCCTAAAATGTCCCCCAAGAACTGCCCATCCACTGACCACTAAGCTCCTGCCTTTGGCTTCTCACCTAGACACCTCTTACTAGATGGCACAGAGCTGGGATACAGTGCTGATGTCTAATCTGATCTCCATTGATGTGAGCTGAAAATAACTTCCATGGAAGCAGGATGAGTTTTAGGAGAACAGGGACAATGAAAAGTCCAACTCAGAATTCTCATTTCCACTTTCATGTTTCTGCCCCAACACTGTACATGTGAGAGTCACAAAAACAATAATAAATAGATATGGAGATTTCTTTTATAGATAGCCAGCCACTGCTTTAGAGTGAAAAACATCTGACTGCATAACTGCATCTGACTGCACGTGCATAACATGTCACACTGCAGTTCTGTCCCAGTGAAGACCATACTTCTTATATAAATGATGTTACTTTGATTCAGTAAGAATTCTGTACTTGGAAGGAATGGAAGCAATAAACTAAAATGAGGATTAAACACCAGATCTTTTCATCCTTCAGTGCAGTAGAAGACCAAAATAATCAAGATTTTCAAATGCTATGTCAAACTGTGCAGAGGAGAAAAGCAAACTTCTTGCTTGTTTTGGCATAGCAAGCCCTTTACAGCTTCTATTTGTTTTAAGTTGGAAAATATAGCATTGCATTTGCTAACCCAATAGATCATTTTCCTATCCAAAAAAGGACAGCTGCTTTTGTAAACATACAAACTAAGGACCATTTTGTGGGAAGTATTACTTTATCTAACTTCTCATTGTAAATAGTTATTTAAATTTTTAAACTCTCCTTCAACAAAAGAATAACTTTGATGCTGAGTAATTCAGCATGTTTTGTCATAAGAGTAATATTCAATGTTTTCTGGTGATATTTAAAGGATTAAATACTTCAAGTAAAAAGGACATTATCTGGGCATCCACGATTATACATGATTATAACAGCAGGAAGAAAGTCCAAATAGTGCTTCCAGTATTAATAATCTTATTTGACCAAACTTAGTGTAGGAAGCTCCAGCTTAGAGCCAAGAGTGCATGACCCCTTGGAAATGATTTAATGTCATCAGGAAACACCAAGAGAGGTGTCTGGCCTGTTACTATCACTTACTGCCTTTTGCTATGCAGAAGCATTCTGAAAGCACAGTCTAGATGCAAGACAAAGAACATTCAGTAGTGGCTGGTGACTCTGGGTGGCTGAAACCACTGAGTCAGTGCTTACTGAAGATCAAGAACAGCTACACCTTCTCTACTTGGACATCTAAACCTGAGACACCCTAAAAAGTAGTTGATACTCATGATCCCAGCCACAGAAAAACTAAATTTGCTTCCAGACTTCATTAGTTAGAAATGGGTTTGGAATTCAGTGAGAAATTCCATCTTGAAGTGAAGAAAGTAACTGTCTGAAAATTACTAGACAGGTAAACAAACCCAGATACTAATATCAGGAAGCTTTGATTAATTTACTGTTTCTCAAGCTGTTACTACTTATGCCTTAAGTGGCATTTAGCATGTGACACCTTCAGACAAAGGAAAAAGGAATGAAAAGTCACAAGTGAGCTCAAAAGCAGTTCCAGACACTGTAATCAGAGTGTCCAGTATACTCCAGAAGGCACATCCACTGGATGCTGGAGGGTTGATGCTCTGTGGTAGAACCCTGCAGTGCCCAGCAAAGAACCTTCTGTAGTTGGGACTGTTATCAAGGCATTCATGGTGTTCCTGTCACTTGGATGTCCTGAGGAATGCACTGAAAAGGCACTACAAAGTCTCTTCCCTCTACCAAAGCACCTCATTCATGCAGAGGCCCCTCCTCCTCTGTGAAATTTAACAATGCGGAGATAGTGACATACAACAGCTTTATTCAGAAACACTAAAATCTAAATACCTAATTTATAGGATTTTAGCCATACCTGATTATACCAAGAGGGTCTAAAATTTCCTCTTCTTCCTCATCTCCCTCTTCTTTTTTTTCCCCTTTTCTGACATTTTCCACTGATAAAAGCTGTGAGATTAAGTCAGGTGTCTTCTCCTCTTTGAAAAAATCGAACGCCTCATTTTCTTCATCCTCTTTCTCCCTGTCATCAGGCATATTTTTACCCTTGAAGTCAACGGCACTGGAAGATTTTGTTCCTGCAAAACACAGTAATGGAGGCAAAACTGAGTAGATGAGATAACAACTACAGGGTTTTTTTATACGTTGCACCTGTTCCTGATGGTTTTGTTTGAGGAATGAAGGACATGATCAGCTTTTGTGAAACTCTTTCAAAACACTCCCACTGTTCCCTTTATTCACTATGTGTCATTATGTGTCTGATCTGTTTACTGGTGTAAAGTCGCTAAGTAGAGAAAGATAGAGGAAATGAACTTTATCTGAGACACAGCAGCACATGTCAAATCTCCTTATTTATGTTCCTTCTACAGTCAACAGAAACAACAGAATTTTCACATGGTGATTCATCCCATCCAAATGAAGTTGTGTGAGAAGATTCTCTCTGAAGTGTCTATTTCTCCTCACTAGCTACAGAGAGACTGTAAATCCTCTGCTTAGATGTAGGCAGCTAACTTTCATATAGCTACTGGAGATAAAATCCTCTTTTGGATACTATTTAACTAACTTGGGCTAAAATTAGAGCATTGGACAGCATGTTTCTACAGCAGCTCTTCAGTTTACACTGAAAAATGAAGCCTGAAGTTCTAACACCCTTCACTATGCAAGATGCATCCAGCTCAGCAAATTCAGCCAACTGAAACATAAAACTAAGTCTTCTCACCATAGTTGTTACATGCAAAGGCCAGCAGAATAAGGAGAAAATGGTTCCTTGCTGTCGAGTTTCTGGATGTCCACGGAAGCAATTTAAAATAATGAGACCAGCTAAAAAAAAGGCTACTGAAAACTGTGATGGATAAAATTAATGGTTACACCATTTTGACTATTGAAGTAACATGGCATGGGAGATTCATTTCACCCAGCTTTTCATGCCTGCATCTGCCAAATCAGAGTGAGACTTACATTAATCTAGGCAAATTTTGATGAACAGGTCACATTACTTGCACCCAATCTGCCCACAGAACAGAGTCCAGCCTAGTTTAACTGCAGATGTGCACCATGGTTAGGTTAACCAGCAGGCAAAGATCAATCAACATGAATTCTGAATTCTCTGTGCAAAGGATCTGCTTTCAAGAGAGCACTGCCAGGGAGAAAAACCCCAAACCAAAACCAAAAACCAAACAAAAACCACTTGAAAACCTTACTACCTGGCATTAAGCAGCTTTGACCCCTTTGACTTTAGGAAGCTGCCAATTTCACAGAACTAATCTGGCCACACCTGACACTTCTGCAAAATGGGCTGTTCGCACTTGTTAGCACCTTGCAACTTCACTTACTTAAAACTAACCCTCCACTAAGAACCCTGCACAGCACCAGGCTGGAGTATTCCCTGCTCAGCAGCTCTCAGCTGAATTAAAAGCAGAGAAGTCGTATGTTCCATTCATTCAGTAACTCCCTGCTATGCCCAAGGGAGATAAGAAAGGAACTATATGAATCACTAGAAAAGACAAGAGCTGGACATAAGGCTAAGGAAAACTAAGAAAAAAATTAAAAATAAATTAAAAAAAAAAGCTAGCCAGAGAATGCGTTTAGCTAATAAAGAATCTGTCTTCTATTTAAATCTTTCTCGGAGTCAGTAATTTGCAGGAAAAACAGACAAAACATGGAAGAGCTGCTCACTAAGGGAGACCCTACACTGTCTCTTTAGGGTCCATCTCCCCACTGACAACATATGACTATTTAGCCCTCTAAACTTACATGTTCTGAAGCACAGCAGGAAATCAGAGACAGGGTAGCACAATGCTTGCTTTGAAGGTATCTATCAACAGGTCTGAATGAGGCATGCGTCCACTCAGAAGAGGGAAAAACACTAGCAACTTAACTGGGCAGCACTGTAAATGCACATGAGGATATTTTCAGTGACAGCCTTTATTCTGGCACTCTCTAGTTTTTGGCTACCTGAGTCAAGAACTTAACACTTCCATAAAGCACATTCATGGGAGAGGGGACATTCACATCTTTTAGTTACCTAAAAATTCCAGTAACTCAGGACTCGTTGCTAGATCCTCATCTTTGGAGATGAATTTCATGATATCATTGAACATAGCTCTTCGTTCAGAGATGTCAGCTTCCCCCACGAAGAGAACTTTTCTAGGCAGGAGTGGAAGAGAAACCTGTGGATATCGTGCTGCCAGTCTCTGGTAGAGCTCTTCGATCTCGCTGTACTTCTTGGAAACCTGCAATGAAAATGTGTTGCCTGGGTTAATTTCTTTCCAGGAGAGACAGGAACAGCAAAGCAGCAGTTTAAGTGCTGTGAAACATTAACTGTGGAAGTGGAAAACCACGTATTAGCAAGGAGCTTTACATATGGCCTAGCAAAAGCCTGTTATGTACCCAGTGAATCCTCAAGCATTGTTGCTGGTCTTCTAATTCTGTTATTAAAATCCACCACTTAATGGAATTAAAGTTCATTGCCAGAATCCATTTGTCTGACTCATCAGCTAATGAAATACTGGGAAGGTCACTGCTCCAGATACTTTTCTGACAGCAGGAATCCTTGTCCACTCAAAGTGATGCCCAGTCCTGAGAGCCAAGAGGGAAGAAAAGCCCTGCCTGGTAGGTATGTGGTGGAAAAAGCTGCTATGTCTTTGCACCATTGTCCTATTCCTCACTCCTGGTGGCTTCAGTGCCCTTTGGCTGTTTAGGCCTAAAAAACTGTCATGTTTGCTGCCCTGCAGAGCACATGACACAAAAACCTAAGGGCAAACACCTCAGCTGACCCCTGACTATTCTGTTCACCCATGAGAAAATAAAAATCAACAACTTGGCCATGGCCTAAAAGGTTCTCGTATCGGGAGAAGATGCCAACAGTGAATGGAGTCATTCCTTCTGTGGACAAAGACAGGAAGCCTGAGGAGAAATAAGGCTCAAGATATTACAAGGAAAGCAATAGCTATGGGAATGTCGGTTAGAAAAGGTGTGGCTTCTATGCCACATTAAGTATTGAATTCAGTACCTTAAACCAATACACAAAACCCACACACAAATAAAACACTATCTCTAAGTTACGTTACAGATGCAATGAAGGCGACTTCCCTGCACTGTGGTGTTATACAGATAATATATTTATCAAGGCCCTCCATGGACCCATAATCTACCAAACTGTTTCAATTAATACAGAGATTAAAAAACAACCCAAAAAATAGTGCTAGTGGAGTGCACAGGACACAGATACTCTTTCAGGGTCCAGCTCTTATCCTCCTGTAACACGTCTTGCTGAACTCTAGAGGAGTGAATCCTAATTAACACTGCAATATGTGCAGTATTGCACATACTGAGATGGATATAAAAGATGGAGAGACTCAAGCACCACATCTTGGAATGGAGAAATGCAAAGTTTTCCCACCAACACAGCGATAAAAGAAAGTCAACCTAACAAAAAGCACAGAAGGGAAATGAGTTACAGATTAATGCAGAATCTCTACACTGCATCTATACAAGCAAACTAAACAGCATCAGCCATATTCCCAGCCACTGGAACCTGAGAGCATCTACTAGGAACCTCATTTATAGTGTCTACTAGAACCTGACAATGTCTGGCACAGTTCCTACACTCTGGGCAGCTATCACGCCCCCAGGTAACTCTTCAGCCCAAGATTTGGCCCAGTGGAGAGACCCTCAGCAGCCAGTTTGGGTACTGATGCACAGTGCAGATAGTGAGAAAGTTTAATCCTGTGCATGCAGCCAGACTGTGTGAGCTGCCCTCCAGGCCAGGGAACGGGCCCTGACAATAACAGGCACACCTCGACCAGTTCACTGATTCAGATGTGGGCACAAAGAACAATAACCACCTCAGCTTTCACGCTTCCCTGCCTTTCGCAGTAATTATCAACCTAGCCAGATGATTTGGAGAAGCATTTGCATTTCAGCTGTACAATGTTCACTGTGAGTTCAGCGTCCAGTCACAAAAGGCAAGCAGCTCTGTAACAAAGATCTGAAACACAACACCCAACCTGAGTCGACAGGGGAAAGAAAAACAAGAATTTTAGACTTGTCTTGTGAAAGCAACAAAGGTTAAGTGTGAGTAACACTGTGCTCCACATGTGGGATCTGAAATGCCATTCAGCAACCAAGCACTAAAGTGAGGGCAATAGAGATGTTCCAGAACATCGTAATCTGCCCTTTGAAAGACACCCCAAAAAGAGAGGGGAAAGCAATTCCAGAGCTTCTGAACTGCTGTATATTTCTAGTTCACTAGGTCTTGTAGCCCTCTGAACAGGGTATGGATGCCTGACCCCCTCCCAAAAATACTACATGAGCACAAATGTAAGGGCAGTAAGGAACCCACTGGTGCTCTTTCAAAAGAATAAACATCATTACCCTCCACCCAGGAAAAAAAAATAAGTCTGATTTGCAAAAAACATTTGACATCTAATTAATTTCAAGAATAACTACCACATTAATTTCTGAAAGCATTACAAGACAGCAGCCAATCAAGATTATGCCAAAACAGTTTTTTAAAATACTCTAACACTGAACTGAGATACATTAACTTATTTCTTTCCCCACTTAATTTTCATTCCTCCTCTATCAAAGTCTGTAAATTATTCATAAATCTCAATTTATGTCTAATTACAGCACTGAACCTAAAGCAAATGCACACCCTCGCATCCCATCGCTAATTGCGCCTTTGTGGATCTGCGTGGGCTTTGAACAACAACGCCGGGAAACGCACACGCGACACGGAATACCAAGTGTGACAGCACTGTCTCCAAAGCATACTAATGTGCTTCCCAAAGCCTGCAGCACACCGTGCACGCCAATATCCAGCAGTGCCGGGATGCCCTCTGCTGGAACACCCCGCTGTACCAGTGAGGTGTCAGAGCCCCAGCCAAAACCCTTCCCCTCTCACCTGGGCCCAGTGCTGGCCCCTGCAAGCCCCTGCCAGCTGCGGCTCCTCGCTGCTGTCCCTGTGCCTCAAGCCCTGGCAGCCACGGGCTCCTCGACACCCTCGCCCAGCTCTGCTGCCACATTTACCTTGGGTTTGGTGCTGGAAATGCAGTGGTAAGGCTGGCTGAGCTCAACAGCCTCAGGCCAGTGCACTGAGAATCACTAATGGTTTGGGTTGGAAGGGACCTTAAAGATCATCCTGTTCAATATGGGAGGGACACCTTCCACTATCCCAGGTTGCTCAGAGCCCAATCCAACCTGGCCTTCAACACTTCCAGGGATGGGGCAGCCACAGCTTCTCTGGGCAACCTGTGCCAGTGTCTCAGCACCCTCACAGTCAAGAATTTTTTTCTTACGTCTAATCTAAACCTTCCCTTCTTCAGCTTAAGGTCATTCCCCCTTGTCAATTCCAGGCCCTTGTAACCAGTCCCTCTCCTGCTTTCTTACAGCCCTTCCAGGTACTGGAAGGGGTCTAATGCCACCCTGGAGCCTTCTCCAGGCTAAAAAACATTTGACATCTAATTAATTTCAAGAATAACTACCACATTAATTTCTGAAAGCATTACAAGACAGCAGCCAATCAAGATTATGCCAAAACAGTTTTTTAAAATACTCTAACACTGAACTGAGATACATTAACTTATTTCTTTCCCCACTTAATTTTCATTCCTCCTCTATCAAAGTCTGTAAATTATTCATAAATCTCAATTTATGTCTAATTACAGCACTGAACCTAAAGCAAATGCACACCCTCGCATCCCATCGCTAATTGCGCCTTTGTGGATCTGCGTGGGCTTTGAACAACAACGCCGGGAAACGCACACGCGACACGGAATACCAAGTGTGACAGCACTGTCTCCAAAGCATACTAATGTGCTTCCCAAAGCCTGCAGCACACCGTGCACGCCAATATCCAGCAGTGCCGGGATGCCCTCTGCTGGAACACCCCGCTGTACCAGTGAGGTGTCAGAGCCCCAGCCAAAACCCTTCCCCTCTCACCTGGGCCCAGTGCTGGCCCCTGCAAGCCCCTGCCAGCTGGGGCTCCTCGCTGCTGTCCCCGTGCCTCAAGCCCTGGCAGCCACGGGCTCCTCGACACCCTCGCCCAGCTCTGCTGCCACATTTACCTTGGGTTTGGTGCTGGAAATGCAGTGGTAAGGCTGGCTGAGCTCAACAGCCTCAGGCCAGTGCACTGAGAATCACTAATGGTTTGGGTTGGAAGGGACCTTAAAGACCATCCTGTTCAATATGGGAGGGACCCCTTCCACTATCCCAGGTTGCTCAGAGCCCAATCCAACCTGGCCTTCAACACTTCCAGGGATGGGGCAGCCACAGCTTCTCTGGGCAACCTGTGCCAGTGTCTCAGCACCCTCACAGTCAAGAATTTTTTTCTTACGTCTAATCTAAACCTTCCCTTCTTCAGCTTAAGGTCATTCCCCCTTGTCAATTCCAGGCCCTTGTAACCAGTCCCTCTCCTGCTTTCTTACAGCCCTTCCAGGTACTGGAAGGGGTCTAATGCCACCCTGGAGCCTTCTCCAGGCTGAACAGCCCCAGCTCCCCCAGTGTCCTCACAGGAGAGCTGTCCCAGCTCTATGACCACGTTTGTACCCTTCCTCTGGATCTGCTCCAACAGGTCCATGTCTTTATGTCTTTCCTGTACTTGGGACCCCAGAGCTGGATGCAGCAGCACAGAGGCCTTACCCAAGTGCCAGACAGGCCACAGAGTGTATTTTCTCAAGTCAAATCCCAGACATCACGCAGAGCATTCTCACACCTTTCCAGTCAGAAACCACTGCTCTGCCGCAACAATTTTGGACCCTTTCAATTTGACATCCTCTGTCAGTTTTCCAGGAGAAAGGTCTATCAGCATGTAACAAAATTAAATCTTGCTTTTCCTGGTTATCACCTACAGCCCTTTGAGAATCCTTGACGGATCCTATGGCCCAAAATGTCGGGGAAAAAAATAAACACTGCTCAAAACCCCATTTTATCAATCCTATTAAGTAAACAAAGTTCCAGTTGATTAATATTCAAATATTTTTCTTCTGTTGCCTGTAATTCCTCCAGGTCTTGATCCTGCAGTTATCCTCTCCCCTTCCATGCCTCTAACCGAACTCTGTGAACACTGTGGAGCTAAACCCCCACCACCTGTAAGTCAGCCTGAGTGCACACACTTCAAGGCGTTCTGTCAAGTCACTATATCAAAGGCTCTATCTGCTTCACTTCAAAAGAGTTAATCATGCAAATACAGCAAAGCATGTGCACATTTGCCAGGTCAAGACCTCATTTGCCTGTAACAATTAAGATCCAACACAGAACTTAAAAGACAGACAGGGATGGGTTGAATATTTTTTTTTCACTGGGAACAAATAAGTAAGTTGAATGTGATCAAGTATAGCTAGAAGGTTAAGAAAACCACCATGAAGTTCAAAGTGAAAGTCTGAAGTTTGCTGCTAATCCCTCAAATCTCATGCATGTGCCTTGCCCCCCTCTTCCCAAGGGCCTCACGCATGAAAGTACACACCGGAATGGCTGTAGGATATCAGCCTGGGATTCACAGTTGTGCGCAGAATTTGATCCCACCCAGTATTAATGCACTTTAATGCCTCCTTTCCCTTCAAAGCTCCTTTTACTGCCCCATTTCTGACCTCAAACTTGTCTTCATATGCTTTATATCTATTGCAAGGATTTCAACAAAATGGAGATCTCAGAGCTAACTCGAGCTCTTTGCCAGCCAGTGCACGCCAGCAAAGAGCACGCTTGATGTTATACTATTTCGTGAAAACCAGGGCTACTGTGTCTTTCTTCTTACAAAGCCCACTCCCTAACACTGTCAGAACAGGGAGATCCAGCAGCTCAGTCCTTTAAAACAACCACTAGCTTTGGGTACAAGAATCAAAGGCACCCCTTCTCCCAGACAGCACAACCCAAGCTTTCACTTGGAAACTCCCAATTCAAGCCATAGCAGAATTAATGTTGCTCGGTGACCCCGTGGGTATGCATTATGGTAGGTTTTAATTACATGACCACATGCTGTTCTCCTCATCTGTTTTGCCCAGCAGAAGAGCAAGAACTCTAATATTTCTTTTTAATCAACATGAATCCTTAGTGGCTCCTGAACTCATTGCTACACTGAGCATGAATTTTTCCTCCCCCCCTCTCACATCACAGAAGTCATGAGGTGAAGGAATTTATCTTCACAACACACCTGTATGGTCAGGAAAAAGCAACTCCAATGCACAGATTTTGAGGCCCAAAAAGAGAAGGCCAACATATCCAAAAAGGCAATGATGAAAACATAAATGAATACACACCCACATACTCATACACTCCCTCATTTTATGAGGAAGACAGTTCTATAGTAAATGCTTCCCTAAATTGTGCTATGCCTGTCAAACACCAGTAGTTATTTGTTCAGCTTTGAAAAAGAAAAAAAACTTGACTAACAAATAACTTGTACAGAAGAATCAAACTGGATGCAGATACAAAGAGAAGGCACTAAAGGCTGGATTTTTAATAAGGCTGGGAAGGGAGAAGTTAATTGCTAAAAAAGCTAAGGTGTGGCTAGAAGAAATGCCTTTAAGAAAAGCAAAGCCTTTTCATCACAGAAAATGGCAAATCTACAGGCAATAATTAAATATCACCTTGGTAGCAGTACCAAAGAGAAAACCAATTTCCCTCTTTCGATAGTACAAGAGTATTCTGACCTTTGAAAGAATGCAGCTGACTTTTCCTTTAATTACCAAATATAACCTTAAGGTTATGCAGTTCTACAACCCATCCGCCCTATTTTACAATTAGCATTTTTTAACATTAAAAAATCCCTCCAGTTTCTAAGAATTTAGATCTGAATGTCATCCCAGAAGTTAATTTCTTCTTCTGTTAATGCTTCACGAACATTTTAATTAGAGATCCCATGATGCTGATTTTGCATAGTCCTATTAAGTGTGGGGAATAGGGCACTCTGGATTGTTTAGACCCACAGTAAAGGCTTCACAGATCAGATCTGAAATCTGTTTTTGATGTCCATCTGTTTTTTGTCATAGGGCCTTAACACATCTCTCGATCTTGACAGGACAAGAGGACAGAGCTTCAAGCTGTGCCAGGGGAGGTTCAGGTTGGACATCAGAAGGAACTTCTTCATGGAAAGGGTCGTTAAACATTGGAATGGACTACCCATTGCGGAGTCACCATCCCNACACAATACGGGCCTGGCTCCCCACGGGGACAGCGACAGAGCAAGGAACAGGCACACTACACGGGCCTGGCTCCCCACGGGGCCAGCGACAGGGCGAGGAACAGCCACACAACACGGGCCTGGCTCCCCACGGGGCCANAATGGACTACCCATTGCGGAGTCACCATCCCTGGACGTGTTCGAGAAACGTCTGGACGTGGTACTTGGTGCCTCTAGCGTAGCTGACAAGGTGGTGATCCGTCAGAGGCTGGATCAATGACCTTAAAGGCTGCTCCCCACCCAGATGATGCTATGATTCGATCCCGGAGATCACAGCTAGCTTGGAGGACGCTTCTGCCTTGCTCACCATCCTTTTCCAGGGAACAGAGGAGCGGCTGGAGCCGCCGGAGCCGCCGCTCCCCC
>VZTG01008003.1:41946-51968 GCA_013397845.1 Melanocharis versteri
AGAAGGTGGGAAAGGAGAATATAAACTCTTTTCACCCATCCCTGGGCTTCCAGCCAGAGGGGGCACGAGGAGCACCGGGGTTCAGGGCACGGCACCGGGAATGGGCACCAGCCAAAGCACTGCTGACACCGCGCCCCGAAGCGGCCCGTGCACCCCCAGGACNGCGGGCGCCGCGCCGCGCTGCTCCATGGCGGCGGGAGGACGCCCCGCCTCCCTCCCCGGGGCTGGACCGGCCGCCCTGCCGGATGTCAGGCGCCGCCGGCTCCGGTGCCAAGCCAGCCGGGGGAAGAAAACGTCCGGCACGGGCAGGAAAAGGAGAGCGCGGCTCGTAGTCGGCAGGATTCGAACCTGCGCGGGGAGACCCCAATGGATTTCTAGTCCATCGCCTTAACCACTCGGCCACGACTACACCGACGGGCGGGAATGCCGCCGCGGGAACCCCACTAACTCATCCCTGCGCTTCCCCTTCCTCCGGGACCGAAACTGCCCCCGAGCCTCGGTGCATCCCTGCGCGCCTCTTCCTCCTCCTCGCTGCAAACAGCTCGCACGCATCTCCCTGCCGTAAAACAACGGGCACGGCGCTGCTTACCCGACCCCATCCCGAGGCAGCGCCAGCCGGGTGCAAGGCACGGCCGCCCCCGCAGCCCATGCCACACACCTCGGAGCGGCTGTGTGCTCCGAAGTTCATTTTGGGAGAGAAGAGGGAAGCAGCTGGTCCCTCTGCTGCCCCTCAGGCGCCCGCGGCCGGGCTGCGCCGCCCTGGTTTGCTTGCAGGCTGCTGGGCGTGCCGGGGCGCTTGGTTATCCCCGGGCTTCTCGGCGCTGCTGTGCAGGGCTCCTGCAAGGAAGCACCTGGGAAAAAAGCCTCGCACCGGGCCCAGCTTTGTGGAATCACGCAATTACAGAGTCGTTATGGTTGGAAAAGACCTCTAAGATCATGGGATCTAATCGTTAACCCATCCACAATGCTCACCACTAAACCATAACTCCGAGTGCTACATCCACGTGTTTTTTTAACACTTCCAGAGACAGCAATTCCACAACTTCCCTGAGAAGCCTGTCCCAATGCCTGACCACCCTTTCAATGAAGAAAATTTTCCTAATATCCAATTTAAACATCTTTAGGTGCAACTCGAGGCTATGTCTTCATCTGTCGCTTGTTACTTGAGAGACGAGATCGACTCCCACCTGTCTGCATCCTCCTTTCAGGTGGTTGTAGAGAGTGATAAGTTCCCCCCTGAGCCTCCTTTTCTCCAGGTTAAACACCCCCAGCTCTGTCAGCTACTCCTCATCACATTTGTGCTCCAGACCCTTCTCACCAGCTCCGTTGTCCTTCTTTGGACAGACAGAAACCACAGGTGATGCCAGGCAATATTATAAAAGTGATAAAAACCAGATGCTGACACTGCATCAATGCAGCCAGCTCCCAAACAGGCTCAGCACCCCAAGAGGGTATGCAGCGGTGTCCCCAGAGAGGAGCAGCCCCTGAAAGAGGACGTAGGGAGCGGATTAAGACTTTTCACCCCGGAAAAGAACAGCTGGAGGAGTCTGGGATGTGATGGAAATGTCAAAATCAAGAGAGCTCCAAAGTTGCAGACACCGAACAGTCTTTTGATGCTTGTGGCGAAACAAGAAATCTGGAACATGAAACCCACGAGTCAAAACAAAAAAAGGGAGACTTCATAGGTGGGGCTCCTTCCTAAATCCCCATTGTTTTCTCTCTCTGCCACTAAAAACCTTTCGTTAAGCAGACTGTAAACACCACCACCCAGCTGCAGCCTTTCCGGCACAAGAGTTGCAGTTTACATAAGTGCTGCAAGCCACCAGAAAGTGCTTTTGGAACATGAATCGTTCTCATGTGGCCTCTGAAGGGTTAAAAAGCCCTGGGGTGGAGTTCCTGAAAGCATAAGTATATCATTAATAGTTTTATGTCTAAACAAATTGCTTCTCTAATGGCATTTTTATCCCTATTTATCTTCCTGGATAATGCAATTTATTCAAATAGTAACAAGGAGTAAGCAGCTGGCAGTTTGCTGTCTGAGAGAGCAAAAATAGAGCAGGACCTGAGCCATGAGTTCCCACTGAAGCTTGTCATGCTCGCTGAGCAGTGTCCATCCAGATGTTGCCAAGTGCCTGTGAAGCTGCTTCAAAAGCTGGGGATTTTTTCCCCAAACTGAAGTGTCTGCTTGGCCCCAGTAAGCTGCCACTCTTTGTCCTGGAGAGGCTGTGTATGCTGTGTCCATGTGCTCATGAAGAAGTCCAAGCATTGTTTATCTGATTTCCTAACAAGTCTTATCATATATGGCATTTTTATAACTCCACAGACTGTATCCTCATAACATATGAATTAAACAAGTACCTCAGTGGTGTTAACCTCTGAAGTTGTGGAAATAATCAGCTGATTTTCTCATGAGGTTAGGGCGGGGTCTTTCTTCAGATGGTGACTGTGAAGAGTGAACCTCTGCATAGAAGGTGGACACAAATCAAACCTGTCAGGAGAAAACTAATATGCCAGTTGAGCTGTCTGCAGGGGCTAAGCATCAACTTGCCTCTTTGAGAAGCAACATCCCAGAATACTTGGAGTTTGATTCCCATGTTGCTTTGGATGCTACACAGAAAACTTCTTCCACTGAACTCATTTTTTGACTCAATTATGCACTGGAAACCTGCAGGGGAAAGCCTGTGGGAGAATATGTGAAGAATCTGAGAACCAATACCAGTAATAGTCATCACTTATAAACGTACATTTTCCTACCTACTACTTGGGTTGCCCTCAGCTGTTCCTCTCTCTTCATGGTTTTCTTTGCCTCAGGTAAATTGTCTATGAGTGAAGGAAAGATAAAGAAACTGTCTGAAGTTTCAGGACTATTTTCTTTGGGATTTCTGGCTTTTTTCCCTGCCTCTTAGCTCTGCAGTACTGACTGATATGGTAGGTTGCTTGACTTACTTTTATCCATTCTTTTTCTGTTTTTTTTTCCCTTTCTTTCCATATCCTCAACAAACTGAATCAGCATATTCATGCAGTCAGTATTTACTAGCCTAATTTATGCATAGCCTTTGTAGTAAAACTGTTAATTAATTTGCATAGAATAACTGCCTAAATACAAACCCATGTTCTTCCACTGCAGGCATGTGTGGTACTGTATGAGAGCCTCTGTGGTTTCTGCATAAATGAGGCAAGGCCAAAATGACTGCTCCAAGTGGGAGAAGATACTCGAAGAAAAGGAGGTCCTTCTGATTTCAGTTTATAAGCCTCTAGAAAGTGAAGGAAAAGAATGAGTGGGAGACAAGTAATTAAACTCAATAGGAGGTTGAAGGAGATTTATTTGTTCAATATGTCTGAGCATTTGGAAGTGTCTATGTAAGAGGAGCTCATGCTGGAAAACGGTATCGTCCAGGAATAGCCTAAGATAACAGCCCTCCCAACACAGGGGTAATGGAGAAGCCAGGTTTTAAACAAAGAGTTTATGGAGAGTTGCATATAACCTCTTTAACTAGAGGTGTAGCTGTTTCATGAGTCAAGTGGCTGTTTCCGGTTTTACTACCACCATCATAAAAAATCTTGTAGCTGTCGTTTCACAGAAATAAAAGGAAAATGAGTTATTCTTTGAACTCAAAACTCAGATACCTACTATAAGTAAATCCCAGCTGCAATGCAATATCCTCGTAAATTTCATTATTTTGGGACACCTTTTGAACATTTGGATTCAGTAGTATGGTTCTGCTGATCTGGGAGTTCCTACTACATAACTATTTTATGGCCTGTGTCCTGAGCTGACTCCCCTAACCTTGTTTTTACACTGACGTAGTCTAGGCTTTACCCAGTGACTTATCACTTTGTGCTATGAAACAAGAATATTTTCCCTTAGAGCTACTATGTCCAGCACTGACAGGACTCTTAGAGCAGAGGGCTCCTGGAGGCTCAGCAGCAGCTGGTAAATGAGTCCATATAATTTTTCCCCACTTCTTTCTTCCCTTCCATGACCAATGTTTCTACTCTCCTTCCACAGTACCTCTCTGCTCTTCTAACCACTGACTACACACAGGAGTAGGAACTGCAGGTGTTTTCTTCAACACAAGGAAAAGCACTGAAAAATAGTGTAAAGGGGTTGAGGTGGTTCTTGTGCTTGTGAGTCAGCTCTCACTAGGTGAGGTGGGCAGCCCCTGCCACCCTGCGCTGCTCTCTCATCAAACCTCTGCCCTGAAGTGTCACAGATCAGGGAGACCCAGCTTTGAGCCTCCTGCCCAAATCCTGCTCCCAGACACTCAGCACAGGCCCATGGGGTATGGATATTACAGACCCAATGCCTCAGACACTCAGCTGGGGCTGATTTAGGCTCAGGGACAGCACATCGCGTTTGTTCGCCTCTGGATCCGTTTTCTGTCCACTAGAGAGCACTCAAATACAACCTATAGACGCGGGACGGGCCGCTGGCGCTGACTGCAACCCCCAGTTGTGTCTCATCGTGCTGGTTTCACATGCAGTAGAGTTAATTTTCTTCATAGTATCTGGTAAACCATGACACTCACCCTTTGGGAGCCCACTGCCCAGCTCCTGTCTGGCATCATTCACTCGCACACACAATCCCACCAGCTCCAGTGTAACCCTCAGCTCATGCTCAAAACCTGACTCTGGGACCAGTTACACTGGGATTTTCTACAGAGCTGGAGTCAGTCAGTGACGTGTTTGCAGTTAGGACTGATGTTTTGTATTTACTTTTGACACACAGTTTTACTCCCAGTAGCTAAATTTTCACTGACACATAGCCCAGAGGAGTTTTCTCAGCCACCTGCCTCAGCATGGATGTAGGGGACCGAGTGATATGAAGAAGGAGAAGAATCACCTGTGCTTGAGGACTGCTCACCAGCCATCTCCTGCAGGCACTGAGGTCCCACAAAGGGTTAAGGCAAGGAAGAAAAACCTCTCAGAGCCTGTTAAAATATTGAGTGATTTGTGGCTGGGGTCTGTTCGTTCTGTTCCATGCAAACGGACTGCAGCCCTACAGTTTAATCCCTCTCTGTTCCTCACGGGGGCACGGGGAGATGAAGGGTCTCCACCAGGGTCAAGGTGTGACCCCATGAACTCATCCCAGGGTCATGTCTGTCTCCTGTACACTGAGCAGGGACCAGCTCTCGCAGCGCTGCATCCCTGCCTGGGTGTGATTCTTGGCAGCTCATGGATTTGCTTTTCATCTCCCCCAAAGCAGCAGGAGAACAACAGTGGGTTTATAAGCCCAGAGGGAATTGTCCACCAGGTTTTGAATCCCTGGCAAAGGACTCTAGCTGTAATCATGGCAGGATGAGGGAAATCAGAGCCCTGCTTAGGGTATAGTAAATAAAATGTGGGGGGGAAAAGAAAGGGCAGAGGAACATATTTAAAAACAAAATAAATCGGCTATGGAAACACAGTTTAAAAGCTGAACATGAAACTTCTTTTCAGCCTTGATTTGGGAGAAATGCAATATAATTTCATTACTGAAAACGGCTGCACTAAGATTCCAGTGAGATGATCACTCACTTATCACTCTTAACACTATTTGTTTTCAAATGACAATTACAAAAGCCAGATGTGAACCACTAGGAGATTTTATATTAGGACTGGGCTTCTCAGTGAGTTTCAAAGGTAGCCAAAATGGTAGATTTAAAGTTCACTCTTGTTATATGATGTGGTAAGGTTGTTGATAGCCTGTCATGGCAGTCTTTTAATCTACACACCTCTTAAGCTCAGTATAGATTTATTCTGGAGAGAAGGGAGCAGAGTTATAGAGCTGTTATTCATTATGCCTCATGCTTTTCTCCCCGCTTTAAACGTTTAACCTGTAATATGATGAGCCACATGTCAGGAATAATCTAGTAGAAACCATAGGTAATCCCTGCTGAAAGATAAGCCTGGCTCTTGACCTGCTGCAGCCCTGGAATTAAAATTCCACCTCTCTTAATTTTGGGGGTCCTAGGTAAGTCATGGATAAGTTTCATGGTAGCCAGTGAGGAAGAAAAGATGAGATTTCCTGGTTTGCCTCAGTTTAACAAAACCAAACCCTAAAATACAGAAAATTGTCTCTATTATTCAAAAATCACATCTACAGTAGACAGATGCAGTATTTTTTTTTTTTTTCCCCGAAGAAACCATAGGTTTTGGGTAGTTGAGTCTTTACATAGCAGCAATGGAAAGTATTTTCCCAGTCCAGGAAAAGTGAAGGAACAGTCAATAACCACACAAGTTTCCACCTAAATACATTGCCAAGTTTTTCAAGTTCATCTTCACCACACACCTGACTGAAGCTGGTGCCCAAGGATTTTACCTTGATTTCCCTCACTCCCACCAAATAAGCTCTGGAGGTGTTTATGTTTGTGCTGAGTTATTTAGTTGGAGATGAGCAAGAGCCCAAGGTCTGCTTGGTTTTGGTGCTGGCTCCCGGTTGCTCATTACCTGTGTGAAATGTGGAAGTGACTCCCTGTATGCAGATTCCTGACTGCAAGAGTAGAGGCTGAGAGTGATGGAGACCCAGGCTTTTCTGCTGAACTATCCACCAGAGCACAGTGTGAACCATCCAGGTGAGAGCTGGCCAGGTTTTGTTCCTGGACTTCCTTTTAAAATTAGGAAATCGTTCAGGGTCATTGTTGGAACAATTCCTCCATTTTATGAGTGATTCTGGACCTGACTGAAATTCTCCCAAAAGGAAAAATTTAAACTTTTGGAATTAGCAAGAAAAAGAGAAAGGGCTGGGAGGTGAGGGGGTGTTAGTATGTTATTCTTCAGCACCTCTTCCTGAGAAGGTGTGTGCAATTGCTCTGTGTTGCTCCATGTATCTGCCAGTCTCACTGTCTGCTCCCCACTGAAAAACACTGCAGTAACCCAGTGACCTGTTTTAACCAAACACAACAGAGGAGGAAATGGCTGGACAACTTTCAGCTCCTCCAACCCTTGTAAAAACCTGGCAGCTCAATAGGTGAGAGGCCAGGATTTGTGTCCCTCTAAAGGAAAAGCTGAGGCATAAACTCAGCAGATACCTGTTTGATTTGGCTCACCAGTCACTTCTGGTGTACCTCCAGTGTGTGATGGAAATAAAATGGAAGTACAATGCAGGCTTTTTGGTAAACTGTGTTGCATTTGTTCTGCTGCACTCTTTTCAATCCAAGATAACTAATTTGGCAGATGCCATGAGAGCAATTTCAATGGCCCAACCTTTTCTAGGTGACAGCAAGCCTAGTTGTCCAAGGAGATCTGCAAGATGCCTCTATCTCATAGCATGACCAGTACAACCCATCTCATCAAGCAGTCGTTTGCACACAACTGTGATAAGACGGTGAATATCTTTCCAGGTCAATGCTGTTTCTTCCAGGAGCTAAGTTTAGCTCACAGATGTTTCATAACAAACATTTTAAATCAAATGCTCTGACTCTTACCTAGAAAGTGGCTGGCAGGTTCTGTGTTTCACCAGGTCATGGACATGGGTATTTAAATTCATGTTTTTTAATGAAGATATTTGTGGTTGCAATTGTAAAGCTGTTATGAAGCAATAACAACTTGCCTATCCAGTTTCACACAGTGAGATTATTCTTGCTTAAAATTAGATTTTGACCTGCTCAGCATCTCGCTCTATGCTGATCTGGTAGACTTGCTTTGTAGCCAATGGACAAAAGGAAAAATTCTGGCCCGAAGAGTGGCACAGCTGATGTGTGTCTAACAAATCTCATGTTGTAGATCAAATGAAATTAATCTACCCTAAATGCTTCTTTATCACACTTCTCCAAAACAGTAAATACTAAAGTGGCACGATATGGGTGTTGGAGAGTTCAGAGAAGTGGGTGATTGTGCTTCATAAAGACAGAGGAAAAACATCCCCAGAGAGAGATGTGGCCATTAATAGTTCAGTGATGTAGCAAACACTTTGGATATTTTTCTCATGAGTCAAGTTTTCAGCTTTTTGTAGTGCAAGAAGCAACTACCACCTGGTGAGAGAAACAATCAGCCTGAGGAGAATGGAAATGAAGTCTCCTTGGGAGAGCACATTGTTCAAGCTGGTCCTACAACCAGCTGTATCCATTCCCAGTTCATATGACTGGAGCCTGAGCTGGAATCAGTCACTCGGGCGTTCAAAGCTACAATTGCAAAACCAGAATGGTAATTGCTGCCCGAGCATTTCGCAGTCGGGGGAAGTGGTCTGGGCTGTGCTGTGTTGGGGAGTAAAAAAGGAAATGCAGGAATTGAGGAAAAACTGGTTGCATGGAAGATGCTCTTCCTTCCTGATACTCCACCAGGAACATCCATTCCATCCCTGTGCAAGGCTGTAAATACACCTTTAGTATTTCCTTAATCCTTTTCCCAAGCTGCCCACAAAAGCAGCCAGGGACCTGTTACAAAAGAGAGGGGAAAGCTAAGATGTGAAGGAGTGTGGCTGTCGCAGGGTCCCAGCCAGTGCTGGCCGAGGCCCCTCCCCAAGGCAGTGTTCTTCATTGCTTTTGCTGCCAGCTTCTCAACTCCCCACCAAATACCAAAGGCTCAGACCTTTCTTCCAACCAGAAAAGCCACTGTTTCTTGGCTGGCTAAGGTTCAGCCCAGCCATGCTCTCAACTCCCCATAAGCTTTTGAAGGCGTGAAGGCAAGGCAACAGACAATCCTGACAATGACCTAGGTTTTCTACACACAAGCCCATCAGGTACCCCGCCCTGATCTCCGGGGTCTCCAGCGTTTCATTTACACAAGTAAATTAAATAGTGCCAGGGAGCCAGGTCAGCATTGTCACAGAGTTAAGAGGGTCTCTGGTGTGTTTTTGGACTCAGACTCTGATGAAGAGTTCCTGGGGCAGTTCAGTTGTTAACACAGGCCAGGGATCTTTCTCAGCTGACAGCTTGTACATGACCATCAGCCTTGGAGATGAGGGGAGTTTATCCATGTGGACATGGGCTGATCCACAGCACTTGACCTTGGTACCAATGGGTGTTCCTACAAACATGAAATTTACCTGTATAGATGTAGCCTGAATGGCTACCTTTATTTGCACAATTGTGTCTACCTGAAGAGCTCATGAGTCTTTATATTCACAACCTGTCTTATAAATACTGTATCCACAAGCCATTACTGTACAGAGGAAAAAACCATGGAGAAGATTCAGAGGAAAAAGCTACGGAGAAGATTCAGATCTGGGTTCACTTGCAGTTTTCACACTGCTAATTCATCAAGGCCCAGGACAACCTTTAGTTGTCCCTGTGCCTTTGACTCTTATAAAAATTGTCAGCCCAGACTGAATCTGTGTGCAGGGTGAGGCCCTACAGAAAGGACAGGGGCAGAATTCAACATCTCCTTGTTCCAAGTGTGAAGTGCTGGTTAGCAAATCAGCAGCTGCCCTCCCAACAAACATTTTCTTTCATTTCATACAGGACCCAGTCATATTAAGTCATTTTGAGCCGCACTTTTCTTCTGGACGCAGATGAAGAAGCCCAAAATGGCGTATTTTGACTTACTAACCTGGTGAGATCAATGTGTGAACCATAGAAATAGGCAGAGCTCCCTGTACACTGCTGAAGCAACCCACACACAGTGCTGTGCTCTGCAAGGATTTCTTCAGTATCAGAAAGTCCCATCTTATTTATTTTATTCCTACTAAATTCTGATGATCTTCTCCTAAGGTCATGTGCTCAGGTGCTAAAATAGGTACGTGGGGTTTCCCTGCAGGATACCCAGGACACCCCTGCAGAGTCACAGAATCATTTAGGTTGGAAAAGATCTATAGACTTGGCCAATGAGGCAGAAGGTTAGAATGCTCCCCTCTTTTCTGAGGCAGCAGCTGGAGGTCTGGATGCCTCAGGTAGCACCATATATTCACATTAAGGAATCTGATATTGTCTCAGGTGCCTGAACCTGCGCATAAATGTTCCGGTGTGTGAGGACAGACAAGTGGGCAAGGCAAAGCAGGCATGTTGCCTGCATTAAATATAAATCATAGAATCATAAAAAGGCCTGAGTTGGAAGGGACCTTAAATATCATCTTGTTCTGCCCCTCCCCCCACCCCCCCCTCCCG
>VZTG01008003.1:64262-96268 GCA_013397845.1 Melanocharis versteri
TTTTTTTTTTCTTTCCTTCTGTGTTATCTCTTCCAGATGCCTCCCCATCCGCCTCGGAGCAGCGATATCTTTTTGACATCTCCAGCCTGCCTGAGGCAGAGGAGGTGACGGGCGCAGAGCTGCGGATCCTGCGCTCCCTCCCTGAAAACCGGAGCTTGGCCCTGTCCCCCGAAGGCACCTTCCACCACCTGCTCCTTGCCACCTGCCCCAGCGGGGACGGCGAGGAGCCCCGGCTGCTGGACTCCCGGGCTGCAGACATTTTGGACGCGGGCTCCTCCAGATGGGAGGTGTTTGATGTCTGGGAGGCCTTGCGAGATCAGAGGGAGCGATCGCTCTCGGGAAGGCTGCTGTGCTTCCTGCTGAGGATCGTCTCGGATCAGTCGGGGCAGCTCCTGCCCCCCCGGCAGCTGGGGTTCGGCAAGGCCCGGCCACAGCCCCATGAGCGAGCCCTGCTCGTGGCCTTCTCCCGCACCCACAGGAAGGAGAACCTCTTCAAGGAGATCCGGGATAAGATCAAGGCCCTGGGCAGCCCCCCCTTCCTGGAGCCCCCCGATCCCGGCCAGGAGGTGTATCCCAAGCGGAGGAAGAGGAGGACCACCATTGCTGCCCGGTCTGGGGGCAGAGGCCACGGGAAGAAGGCGAAGACGCGCTGCAGCAGGAAGCCCCTGCACGTGAACTTCAAGGAGCTGGGCTGGGATGACTGGATAATCGCCCCCCTGGATTACGAGGCGTATCACTGCGAGGGGGTCTGCGACTTCCCCCTGCGCTCCCACCTGGAGCCCACCAACCATGCCATTATCCAGACCCTGATGAACTCCATGGACCCGGAGTCCACCCCCCCGAGCTGCTGCGTGCCCTCCAAGCTCAGCCCCATCAGCATCCTCTATATAGACTCTGGGAACAATGTGGTTTACAAACAGTACGAGGACATGGTCGTGGAGACGTGTGGCTGCAGGTAGCAATTTCTGCAGCTCTCCCTATCCCTCCTGGCCTTGCTCAGCAGCCCTCCCCATTTTATATATATAAATATAAATATATATATATAAAATAGATATATATACACATACACATTTTGGTGTGTGCCTTTCCAAAAGCCAAGCTCAGAGCAGGTGTCCCCTGTCTTCCCTGGGCCACCCTGGCCATGACCCCAAGAGGGATGGGGGATGCCCCTCTGAGACTGTGAGGCTGCCACCATCTCTGTGCCTTGCCTGTTCCCCCCTGGGAAGGAGGGATACACAGCCTGGCAGAGCCCCGAGGGAATGTCTCCTCAGCCTCTGAGCTCTGCCTGATACACTTGGTTTGCCAAAGTGGAGCTGACAACTTCTTTCCCAAAGGTTTTGGAAAATGTCTAGCCAAAATTGTCTTGGTGGGAATGATCGCCTGGGTGTGGGGGGAAGGTGGAGCGGTGTCTGTGGCAGAGGGATCGGGTCAGCATCACCCTCTGGCTGTGGCAGTGGGAGTGAGGTAGGAATGCTCTTTTCTTTGAGCTGAAGGAGTTTTTCTGGCAGTCTTCAAATCGCTGCCCTGGGTTTTCTGGTGGAAAAATAAGGAATCCCTGGGGGAAGGCAAGGAATGGAGAACCTGTGGCTGGTGTGGGTTGTAATCACTTGGTCCAGGCCTGTTTGCAGTGGGGAGAGGTTTGTGAGTCTGCTGGTGGAGACAGGAAAGAAGGAGAACCGGAGACTAAAATCAGGTCTGAAGCAGAGCTTGTGCTCTCAAAAAGATGGAGGTGGCCCTTGGAGGCATTAGCTGGAGATGCCCCCACTCCACATGGTCGGAAGCAGTGGCCCTGTTGTCCATGTCCTGCAGGAGGTACTAGTTGGTGAGTCCCCTCCCTTTCCTGCACAAAACTCTGTTTCCGAGGCATACTGGGAACCTGTCACACAGCCATCCTGAGCATGTCTGGAGAGAAACAAAGGTCCCGAGTTCCCTAGGGAAGAGCCATTTCACTCGGGTTCTTCTCTTTCCAAATAATCTCTCACTAAGCTCCACCCTATCTTCCTTTGACATCGATTTCCCAGGGAGCTGTGTCCCTCCCTGGAGTGCCGGCTGCTCCCTGCTCCATTAAGGGAGCTGGATCCTCCAGGAACAGACCTTTCCCATGCAGAGGGCTGAGCGCTACCCTCAGGGACTGCTCCATGTAGTGGGGTGCTTTGACATGTGCTGAAAAGGCTGCAGGGTTTCAGTAACTCAGGAGCTGAGTATAAATCACACCTTTAAACCAGAGAAGCCCTTCATCCATGCCAGGGTGTGCTTTGGATGCTGGGAAGCATTTCTGCTGCACTTCAGTGGCTTTTAGTACCAAACTTTGGCTTCATGGCTGCGTTGGCTTAGACCAGAGATGTATTTGCACAGATTTTGTGGTTTATGGTTTGCTTTTTTCTTGTGGGCAGGGTGTTGGTGTGTAAGCATCAGTGCTTACTAGCGATGGTAGTTTGCTTTTGGAGGAGATAAATCCCTGCTGGAAAACATAGGATTTTTCCTACATTAATCCAGTTGTCCTCCATGGCAGGGGTGTTCTGCTGGGAGGGCTGAGCCTGGCCAGGGCAGAGAGGGGGTTGCCTGAAAGTCCTCTACTGAGATCCAAATGATTTCAAAGGTCAGAAAAGCCTTGGTGAGGTTCAACAGCCCCTTCCCCCTAAGTGCATCAGTAGGAAGTAAACCGTGCCCATTGAAAACAGTGACAGATCCACTGGGATGACATCCCCAGGCTCCCTCCATCATCACCCACAGAGCCTGGTCTGCATCCTCAGGCTGTGGCTGGTGACAGCTCAGAGGAGCGAGTCTCATGTACCCCCTTGACAGCTGCAGAGCACCTCTGGCTTTACATCCATGTATCCAAGAGGAAAACCCATCTCCCTTCCTCAGCACCAGTGTAAATACATACTAATGATGTACCTGTCTCCAGGGGAATGCTCAGAGATGGAGGTCGGGGGGAGGAAGGATCAAGTCCGTGCCATGGGTTGTCTCCCTGTCAGCATTTCGGGAGGCCGAGGTTCCTGAGTGGATGAGAAGGGGTCAGCAGGAGGGTTTGTGGATTTCCTTTGCCCTTTGGCTTATCACAGCTGGCTGGGGAAGGAGGTTGGCACAGCAGTGCTCGAGCTGCCAGATTCCACATCAGTTATAAAGTTACCAAGCTTTGGAAGTACCTAATTTTTCAATTGCCTTTGGTTGTTTGATAGTTTTCCTCACTGCTGAGAAAATTTTTAAAAATGTTTTTGTTTCTTTTACCCCCTCCCCTTCCTCCAAATATTTGTGGTGAAGGTTCATGGGCAGTTCAAATCCAGGCAATATATATATAGCTCCTGGCAGCCCCTGCTGGCTGGTGGCTCCTGTGAGCCTCCGCCAAAAAGGTGTCCTGAGACCTGCTCCTGGGGTACTGTGTCCAAGGGGTGTTAGTGCCAGTGACTCCCAGATCTTGCGGGTTTTTTTCAGCCAGAGTTGCAGGGAACAGACAGATGTCACCCTCCTCAGGTCTGGAGGTGGCTGATGGAGAGTAGGGTGACAGGTTGGGCCTTGCAACACTTCACCCCAATCCTGGTTCTGGGGCAGTGCCCACTGCTGGGCCTTTTGTCCTGACCCCCACGATGGCTTTGCTGGTGCTGGGGACAAAAGCAGTGGCTCAGTTGCTGCAGTTCTGTAGCCTGATCACTACAATAAAGAAGGAGGGGAGGATTTGGGGAGGGTGCAGAGGCCGCTGCTGGCAGCGATGCTGTCCATGGTTTCACCCGTGTGGGAGCCCGACCTGGCTCTCCCGGCTGCAGGGATCTGAACAGGGGTGTTCGGTGGGGCAGCAAACTTCACCCCCCGAGAGGAGCCCAGCGGTGCTGGGGCCTGTGCCCGGTGCCACCTGTTCCCTTCCTGGGCAAACAACCTCTGGACGACAACGGGAGGGCAAAGGATGGAGCTGGATGCTCTTTCTGCTTCTCTGAGCAGTCAGGGGAGGCAGCTCCCTGCCCGGGGCTGCTCCGGGGGGGGGGGGGGGTATGAGCAGGGCAGGGCTGGAGGAGAGTGGAGCTGGGGGCTTTGGTGGGTAACTGTGCTGCTCCCCCCGGGCAAGTGTGTCAGCTGCAGGGCTTGGCTGCCACACTGCTCGTTGCTCCCAGAGGAGTATTTCCAGAGCAAAAGCCACCACTGCCCCCTTTATGAATCCCTGCATGACGACTGCAAGGGCTGCCTCTCCATCCCCAGGCAGATTTGGAGATTGCACCGAACAGTGGGATTAGCCTTGGGCAACAACCATCAGAGCCACTGCAAGTGTGCAGAGGTTTATATTAAATATTGGGGGAAGAAAAGTCACAGAGTTGTAAAGCATTGGAACAGGATGCCCAGGGAGTCACCATCCCTGGAAGTGTCCAAAAACTGTGTGGATATGGCATGTGAGGAGATAGTTTAATGGTGAATAGGGTGGTGGTGTGGGGTTGACGGTAGGACTTGTTCTTTTCCAACCTTAATGATTCCATGGTTCTAGATGGAAGTGGTGGGTGTGAAAGCCTTTCCCGGGCAGGGAGGTTCCCTCAGCTGAGTTGTTGCAGCCCTGCACTGTTGGGGGGCAACACAGGGGTGTGTCTGCAGAGGGCATGGAGCAGTGAATCCTGCCTTTGGAGGAAGGCTGGTGGGGCACTGGCTGCAGGGTGGTGGTAGCCCAGCCCAGCCCCCATCCCTGGAGCTGCTCCTCGGCAGAACATCACCCTCTAATGCCAAAGGAAAGGCACAGAAAAAATGTATTTCTGATCAATCGCCTCTTGCCTGAGCTGATTTTTGGGCACATGTAAACTTTGTAAATATGAGACTAGAGGTTGAACATGGACAAATATTAATTCAGCAGTCTCAGAGTGATTTTAATGGATAATTATAGGTTCTGAATCTGCAGTATTTATACAACCTTTCTGGTTAAAAAAACCCCAAAGAGTTTCCATGCAGTGCATATTCTCCTGGAGGATTTTTTTGACCTTGAGCACCATTTTTATCTGCAGGATATAATTACAGTGAAACTGGAAATATCAAGCATTTGAAAAGGACTATGTATCCATGCTTAACTGGCTCCCTCCTCTCTGACATGGGAATGTAATTGCACAGGAGTAGGCAAACTTGCAGAGCAATCTCATTTGACTGAGAAGCACTGGGGCTGGGATTTGGGGAAGCCTGTCCATTGGGACAGGGACTGGTGTGTGTGCCTTGTCTGGGGGCTCCTTGAGCTTGTGCTCAAGCCACTGTCTGCAGGAAGAGTCAGAAGAAAAATGACTTTATGTCCTGTTTAACCCTGGTGACCAGGGGTGCTTCTGGCCTAGAAATACTTCCCAAGAATCACAGATTTTTTTTTAAAGGAATAATTGCTTTTTAATTCTCTTAAAATAGGGGGCTTGTCCAACCATGTGCCCCCTGCCCTTTTTTTAAACATCATACTTCAAATCCAATGATTGGAGGGAAATCAGTATCCTCTGGCAGAGAGAAGGGTTCATATGGAAAAGGCTTGATGTAGCTTCATCCTGGCACAGCTGCATTGGTCCCTGTGGCCTCACTTCTGATCAGCACTGGCAGATGGAGCCACATCCTCTTTGCCTTGTGGCTGATGATTGGCATACCCATAAGGAAAAGGCTGCAAAGGCACCAATTCTGATTAAAAGCAAACCCCAAGCCTTGAGATATCTGCTGAAGTTTGAGTGACTCCTGTGTGTGTCTGCACCCCATGGGTTTTAACTCAGTCCTTGGCTGCGCAGCTCTCGCAGGGCAGCGCTGCAGTGATTTATCCATCACACTCCCCTTGCAGAACAACAGTTTTTTTTGCAGTTTTAAGCCCTTATCCCACACACACGAAGCACAGGAGTCACCTGTTCTGGCCCCCACGGAACAGCAGACATACACACACCCTGCTGTTGGCAGGGAAGAGACAGGAGAGGCTGGGCATCACTCAGGACCCCCTGGGAACGTGGGTCCCAAGGGCTTCGGTTGGGCAAATGGAGCAGAGCACCTTGGATGCTGAGGGGATACCATGGCTTTGCTCTCCAGCCTAAACAGGAGTTTTGCCTTGAGCTTCTGCTTGTCGTGATTGTATCAACAGCAGCCTTTACAGTTACATCAAAACCCACAGGACCCATGTTAATGTGGCGGATACATCATAAATACCAGCCCAGCTCATACTTGTGTTGGATTAAAACTGATGGGAAATGTCATGGTTTCCTGCTGAGCAGGGAGTGAGTTCTGAAATCCAAGTGCCTTCTCTTTTGTCTGTGCTGGGGCTGCAGGGCTGTGTGCCAGGGAGAAAAAAAACCTCTGTGGGGCAATGGCAACAAGAGCCTGGGTATTGCACAGAGGCTGTCACCTGAAATGGGGCTGTGTGCCACTGTCTTTGAGAGGTGGTCAGAACAAAGGGCTATCACATGGAGCCTGGCTGGGCAGTTCCATCAAATCATTTGCTGTGTCCCCTGTCCTGGGTGCAGCTGGAGCTGTGGGGTGAGTTTTTCTCTCTTCACATCATGCTCTGGGGAGGTGAGTGGACGGGAAAACCTGTGTGGGAAAAAGCAAGGTCTTTGAGAGCAATGTGACTCTTTTTTTAAGTCTTCATGACCAGCAGACTGTGTGTGTCCCCCTGGCCTCAGAGCAGCTCCCTTGGCACCAGAGATCCCTTATTGTGGGGTCAGAATGGAGACAATGGAGCAGAGTGTAGCACTGTCCCCACTGTGGGAGTGTGACATCCATGAAAACACAAAGAGGAAAGGAGTTGGGGAGTACCTGTTCTGTGGGTGGGGTGTTGCTGATAGTCAGGAGCCTGTGACTTTGTGTGAGTGGGGGAGAGTTTTTCTGTCTTTCCTATCTTTGAATTAATGTCTGGTAAAAGAGTGAGATGTTCCACCAGGCTGGTGTGTGTGACACCTTCAATTTTGTCATAAGCTGGTTTATGTCTTTCAAGGTAAAACCAGCTGCATTCAGTCTTTCAAATCTCTTTGTTCCAAGTACAACGTGTTGTGAGGTACATAGAGGTGCAAAGATGTCTCTGAAAATCACTTAGGTCCTATCAGCCAGTGAACTGGGCCTTCAGAAAATGACAAAAATTTGGAATTCGTGCTGGTGTAACCCACTGACCAAGGAGCCCACCCTACATCTTAAAGGATGTTTTGCATCTTTGCACCTCAAGACACAAATAGCCCTATGGCTGCTTTTCCCTTTTACTGCCTGCAGTACCCAAACAAAGCCTGGATTTTCTATTTTGGAGAGGAGTCTGATGTACCTGGGGGTGGGAAGGAGCACTGACAGGCTGATGGATGCACTGTGTTTGACTCTTGCTGAATGGATGGACTCGGGTAGGAAGCTTGGGCAGCAGAACATTTGCATGGAACTGGTACTGAAAAATCTTAAACCAAAGCTTGATCCATTCCCATCCATTCCATGGATGAAACCAGAACTCAACAAATTTTCAATGGTTTTTCAGCAGGTTTTGCTCTCCATTTTTCTGCCATCACCACTTTATAGTTCAGTCGCATGTTTTGCAAGCACATTTTTCTGCTTTGGGTTTTCAGGACGGGGAGCGCGGAGATTTGCTGTGGTGCTTGGTGGGGGAAGGAGGGTGAGGAAGGGAAGGCTGAGCCTCAGCAGGAGGATGTGGTGTGGTCTGTGCCTTCGGGGAGGGGACAGAGAGGGGACAGGTCTGGCAGGGTTGAAGCCAGTGGGAGGAGGGGACCTGCTCACGATGGGTCACACACTCGAGCACTTTTCTGATGGAAGGTGGGAGTGTTTCTGATGGAAGGCGGGACTGTTTGGGTCTCCCCTCCCCTTCTCTTTGCCACGGTGTCAACCTGTGCTGGTGCCACCCTGGTCTCCATCGTCAGAGGAATGAGACCCAGAGGCTGGGCCAAGCCCGGCCTCCCTGGGACCTGTGGCATTGGCCTTGGTCCCAGTTTTTGGGGGAGATGGTAGCGTTTCATTCATTTCCTCCATCCTGCCTTGGTGAAGAGAGGGGAGGAGAACCGTAGGGAATAAACAGGAGGCAGAGTTTCGGGTTGCTTTGATCCCAGGCTGGGCATCCCAGGGAGCTGTGTGCCAGGAACTGCTGGGCACCAAGGGGCTCACAGGAGCTCAGCCAGCAGCAGCAGTGTGAAATAGCATCCACAGGCCAGGAAAAGGGATGGTCACACAGGGAGGGGCCAGGCTTCGGTCCTTGCAGGTTCCAGAGGAAAGTGGGTGTGTAGGATGGGGCATTTTGTAGGAGCAGCTCGTCCTCTCCTTGCCCGGGGCGGGGGGTGATCATCCTGGTTACATTCATCCCACCTGCTGTGAGCGATTAACCTTTTAAAGAAAGGTCTGAGTTCCTGAGGTGCCGAACGTCCAGAGCTGCCACACGCTTCAGCTGAAGCCGCATTTGTGCAGTGCCTTTGCAAATGGAGCTCTCACAGCCTGGGGACTCGGGGGCTGTGCCCACCTGGAGTCACCAGCTCTGTCTTGCTCTGCAGCTCCCGCTGGAAAAGCTGGTGGAGATGCTGCCCAGAGGAAATGGACACTTGTCTGTGCAGCACAGACCTGCTCTGCTCCTGGTGCTCCCTGTCTCGCATGAAGCCGGGAGCAATGTTGATCCAGTTTGCTCAGTCCCTTAGTATCCCATCACTGCATGCTCTGTTTCTGGAGCCAAGTCAACACTTTCTGGAGTTCCTTTGACAAAATGAGCCTCTCTGCTGGTCAGTCGTGGTTTTATTTATATGTTCTTTTCTTTGATTAGAAAGGAAAATATCAAAAAATGAAAAAGTTTCCAATTGCTGCATTTCTAGTAGTTAATGATTTTTGAAGCAATACTCGTATCCCTGTGTGTGCCTCTGAACTATCCATGTATTTGTTCAGCTTTTCAAGTCTGGGTGTGTGAAATATCCCTAAAGAAGATTGTTCTGTACGTGATGGTGTAAATGCATTGTTTGTATGTATCTAAAGTTTAAATAGATTGTACATATGGGATTGTAAATGAACTGTAAACAGCAATCTATATTTTCTTGAATATATTATATAGCAGTATATATTTGTTAAATAAATATTCTTGTATACTCTCCAATAACCTTTTTAATATTTTGTACAGATAAGTTTATTAAATATTTTATTGATAAATAGACCTCTGCAAGATTTTCTTTTGATGATTTGTGCCTGTGTCCTGAAACCAGATGTCAAGAGCAGCCTTTGTAAACCATTTTTATTCCTTGGGCTACCTAAGGTGTTGAACCAAAAATGAATACCCATTCATTTTAAACTGCCTTCCAGGGCAGCCATAGGTATTTTCCAATAAATAAAGTCACAGAACAGTGAGTGTTTGTGATGGATTTATCATCAAAATGTACGTCCTTTTTCTTCCCTGTGTTTCTGAATAGTGTTCACCTGCTGTGATGAGTAGCTGCCCAGCTCCAGCCAGCCAAACAGGATTCCCTCCATTGACCCCATCAGCCTGGACACGAGAAGGCTCCATGGAGACCTCGTTGTGGAATTCACAAGTGCTTAAAGGGGGGCTTATAAAAAAGAGGGAGAGCGGCTTTTTGCACAGGCAGATAGTGATAGGACAAGGGGGAATGATTTTAAATGAAAAGAGATCTAGATTGGATATCAGGAGGAAATTCTTTCCTGTCAGTGGGGTGAGGCACTGGAACAGGTTGCCCAGAGAAGCTGCGGATGCCCCATCCCTGGAAGTGTTCAAGGACAGACTGGATGGAGAATGAGGTTCTTTAGCACGTGCTCCTGCAATGGACATCACCCAAGTGCCTGGGAGACAGAGTGAGGGTGACAAGGATTATGACTCTCTGCTACATCCCTAAGCACACAGTACTGTGGACATGCAGGTGTGGAGTAAGGCACATTTGGAGGCATGGAAGAAGTCCTCAAGGCATCAGGTATGTGTTTTAGACATAACAGAGCAAACTCAGCTTTCAAGACCCAGAAGAAATGTGAAGAACTGAACTGGAGTGAGGCATGGTCATTTCTATTCTCAGTGGCAGTGGAGTGACAGACCACGCAGGACCCACCTTTTGGTCAGTGTCCTGCATCCCCACATGCCCATTTTATGGCCACACTGGCTGGGGGACCTTTTGGTAAAGGCTCTCTGGGGAGGGAGGCAGAATGGCTTTCCCCCTTGCCCCCGGGCCCACTCTGTGAGCAGTTTTACAGGAATGTGCTATTGTAGCAAGCCATTTTCAACAGAACATTGAAGGGTGAGAGCAAATGGTTATTCACAGGCATCCCACCACATCTTCACTGAAACCAGTGGGAGTGGTGGGGTTTGTGTTCGATGGACATGGGTTTTTACTCCACAGCACTGCAGACTGATGTGATTGACAGCATGAACTAGTCAGTTTATAACTGAAGAGAAATCAAAGGCACAGCAAGGACAGAGGAGATGTCCAAGGTCACACATGAATACAATGGAAGAAAATGCAAAGCACTGGTATAAGAGGACATGATCTGAACTGGGGTTGGATCACTCTGGATGCTTAAAATCCCATGGGTTTATTTTGTGTGTGAAAATACAAGTTCTTTCCTATAAGAACAGATGAGTTGCAGTACCCCCTGGACAATGAGAGCATGACGTTAGCACTTCAAAACATTTATATTCTGTAAATGGTATTCCTGTGTCCTACAAGTTAGACTGGAACAGCTGAATCCTTATCAAATTTTAAGGGTGCCTTTTAGGGAAGAGGAGTAAATTAGTCTTGACAACAGGGAAGGCCTGTTTTTCCTAATTCTAAGTCATCTCATCTCATGGATTCCTCTCAGTGTATGAAGCACAGTATTTGGGAGTCTGGGGGCTTTGTTAAGGTGCTCACAAAGGGGGGAATGGGAGGCCCCCCCATTTCCTCCTTCAGTGTGAATTGCTTCAAACAGGATGGCAGAAGACCTTTGTCTGACTGGCAAACCCTGCAGTCAGGTACAGTCAGTCAGATGTTTTAAAAAACACCCTGTATTTTATTAGCTGCTGCAAACTACTTTCCGCAACACAACTATTTTCCTGCAAGCACATTCCTGCAACAGGCAAAACCGAGGCCATTGACTATCAGCTCAAGCACTCTGAAAGAGTTTTTAATTAAATCCCTTCCTGCCTGTCCCATCTGAGCACGAATGTTAGCCTGTTCCATAACTTCTGCGTGATGCTACTGAGAGCAGCGATCGCTCCTGGCAGCTGCTTGTGCTGTTACTGCTGGATCTGCTGCTTGTGCTCAACCCCCATCAGCTGTTCCAGAAATATATGCTGTTTTAATAGTTCCTGGTCACTCACAAACGCTCTCTGGATTCTTATTTTGTAAATGTGCCAGGAAAGAGAACATTTGCCTGCAAGTGAAGAGCCTTAGAAACTTATAGTAGTTGGGAGTCTGAGCATGACCTGTGACACAGAGTAAAACAAGTCTCTTGGGTCTAGTGAGTTTATCCAAAACCAGTAATAATTTGAGTGACTTTAAAATGGTAACATTGAACATCTTGTTTAAAGTCTTTGCTGGCAATTAGCTAGACCAAAGAAAGGGATGGGGAGTGGATGCACATATAAACCCATCTTCTGTAAAATAAATACATAAATTACCTCAGCTGCAGAGAAGAGATTATCTGCTGTGGCTCATGTATGCAATCTGTCTCCGTGAGTCAAGAATCTGGTGTTTAGCTTGGAGTCCAACTCCAAATTCTTCACCATAAACACTGGGCAAGCACTCATCCAGCTTCCTGAAGGGACAAACCTCACTGATCCACACACTCTATAGCTCATTCAGAGCAGCAAACATGGAGCTGGAGGCAGCAAGGGGAAACTGATTGATTATTTTGGAGAGGCTCTGGATAAAAATACTTAAGCGAGTCAGGTGCCTACCACCCACGGATATTCTGTGCACTTGGCAGATGTCTGCATCGCATGTGAAATTTGGGGTTTGGCAAGTATTTTTGTAGATTGTGTATGCATGAAGTAATAGAGTAGGTGAACTAGGACTAAACAAGTTACCAAAACAAAGAATCAAGTTACATTTTACCATAAATTTCTTTATTTTTGTTATTGGAGTTGTGTACTTTTAATAAAAGATATCGACCCAGCAAAACACTTGCACATGAGTCAGTCACTACACTAGCAGGGTTACTCGTCTGGTGAGATTCAAGCACAGAGGTGAATGACAGTGAGTAGGTGCTACAGCGTACAGTCAATATATTTGTGATAGGTTTTCCAAGAATTCTTAATAGTCTAAAATAGGCAAGACCACACTGTGTTTTCATGGTAAATTGGCACATTTGGACCACGAGCACTATTGACACTCTTTGCCTGGTGTGACAATGAACACCACGGGCTTCCAAGGAGCTGGATTCTCACTGTGTGGGATCTGCTCCTCTTAGGAAATACAGCTGTGGAAACTAGGCCTGTGTGTTTTAGCAATGGATAGAGTAGCAAATTTTCAGATCTGAGCCTTACAGTAACAGTTTCTAGGAGGAAGGTAGCAATTGAATCAATATGGTTTTGATAATACTAGAGAAAATTCTTTTAAGAAAATTGTAAGGCATTCTTCTGCAGGAGATCTGGTCATCACTGACCAGACCTAATCTCAGTTTAGGTCATAATGCAGTTAGGTTTAGTATAAGGGATTAACATTTGTATAAAAGGCATACACAAGTCAAGTACAAGTATTGCTAAATTAATTCCTCATACAAAGTATATGAATAATGCACTGTAAACAACTGCTTCTCGTAGGTGCTTCCGTTTCCAGGCTGTAGTAGTTGCTTGTCATCTTTGGTTAATGCAGGATTCCGTCTGGTCTCAGGAGATCCACTACAACAGCTGAACTCCCACAAACTGAGTTTTTGTCGATTCCTTGGCTCCACATACTTCAAAGAACAAATGTTCTGTTCAACCAGATCAATGTGCAAACCGAAACGACCAAGTGAACTGTAGTTTTTATGCTGCTGACATACAAACAGGTGCACGTGTACATATATGTGTACATTAATATATCTCCACGTATGTGCACGTCCTCCCCGGCTGTGCCCCAGGGAGCACCTCAGCCAACAGATGCAGGGAGCCTCTGCCACAAGGCCATCCAACTGGGATGACGCCAACATCTGGGGGCTATCACACAGACACATACAACTATGGATTCCTAAAGTGAGCACAAGGATTGTTTTGATCGTGGCTGAAAATGGACCTGTAGAAAGATGTAAAGTCCCGTGACTCTCCAATGAGCAGAATCAGTTGCATGGGCATAGTCCCCTCACTCTGAATGCGTCTGGTTCCTCCCCACGCTGCTGAAACTGTGTTCCCAACATTCCCACCCCGCTCATCAGTACCATTTCATTACGTGGCAGTGTAATTGGAAAATCCACGGCTAGTCTCAAAAGCTAAACCAGTTTCTGATACCGAGAAGGTCGCTTAAATCTACTGTCAGTCTGCAGGTTTGAAAACGAGTCCAAAATATCAAGGAACTGAACTCTATTACAGGTTGCTCCAAATACTAGTGAAAGGTTCAAGGGGGGGTTAGAGAGCAGTGGAAGGGGTGTGTATAATTGTGGAAGAAAACGAAGCAATTAGCTGATCTTTCTGCATCACAGAGAACATTCTCAAATACCATTCTCACCCGTATCGAAACTCGTAATAAATCATGTAAGTTAGATACTCAATGCATCATCTAGATTCATCTGTTTGCAAGGGCAGGACCTCCCCTGACTATACTCTGTAGTGTTTTGCTTATTTATAAATGTCTCTATGAACTCCACAGGGAGACTATTTCACAGGTTCATGGCTAGAAAGCTTTTCCTGATTACACTTGGCTCTGTTCCCCTTACTTGCAGTATTTTCATTTCTAGCTATTCCCTGTAACTTCTTTTGTTATCACAACTGGTAGGATGCTTTTTTTCTATATTTTTTTTCCATCTGTAAAGGAGAGGGTTCATCAAATGTGAGGAACAGGGAACTTGTCAGCACCATGCAAGAGTCTGGTTCTCAACAGTAACGTTCATGCCATGTCATGGGTGCAGCCGTGGCACAGTAACAGATGTTTTCTGATGGTGAACTTACCTAATTTGTGGCTTGGCAGAAAATTTCATACTTCAGTCCTTAGAGCAAAGAACTGAAATTTAGACATGCATCAAAAGTGGTTTAATTCTTTAAAGTTGCTGAGCAAGCACTGTTCTCATGGACTTCATTAGGAGAGCTAGGCCACCTAGAAGTTGTTATACATGGATTCTGCAATCCATTTTAACTTTGAAATACTGGCATTTTTGACCAGTGTACTTTCTCTTCTCTACAGTCAATAGAAAAATGAAACACTTGGCCATGTTCCAGGCAAGAGATCCTTCTGTATTCCCTTGCTGAGCAGCCACAGATACCTCACAGCATTTCTAATACCCTGTGGAGTCCTGGCAGTGCCCCAAACCCCTGGTGAGACTTGGAGAAACTGCACACCTGGTCTACACATCTTCCCTGAACTCATCCTGAACTCATTCTGACCACAAAGCCCCTCTGACCCAGAGAAGACAATGTCAGGGCTGTCCAGGGCCTTGGGTTGTTCTGGCTGCCATGCACCTGGCTTACACGGATGGGTGGGACACGAGGAGAGGCCAGGCCCTTCACAGCGTGCCAGGATCCATTGCCAGGATCCACCTGCATCCTGACACTTCTCCAGCAGTGAGTGAGGTGGTGGTAGCTCAGGTACAGTTGTATCAGCATTGTCTAGAGCGCCAGCAGCCAATAAATACTCCACCCTTTGCCAAGTCTTCCTGAGTCCTGAAGACTCAGGATGAAACTACATAAGCACTGAGTCAATAAAATTATACTTTGGACCAGCCAGTCTCTCTTTAACTTTCTTCAAAACATCTCAATAGAAAACAAGCCATAATCTATAGTAAACAGAAAAATAGTAAGACAGACTCTCTCACAAAAAAAATTACACGTTCACAAAATAATTACACCATTTTCTTGTTAATCACTGAATTAGTGTTTATAATTTGGTCAGATCGTCCTGTAGCCAGTCTGTGATCATGGCAGCCATCTCCTTGCTGGCATCGAGCACGAAGGCGTGGCGGAGCCCTTTCTCACAGAGCCGAATGTCCCCGTCTGGAAAATCCATCTTGATCTCATCGTAGTAGTGCTGTGGACACCAGCTGTCTCCAGTTCCATAGTAAAAAATCAGCTAGAAAGCAAAGCATATCAAATAATCAGTGTGGAAAGTTACTGAGGGAGCAACCAATACAATCATTTGGAAATAAGCAATGCATCAAATCCTGAGATATACTGTGAGGAAGAGCAGATTGCTACTTCTTGGTTGCTTCCAGGTCTACAGGTATGATGAAAACAATTAAATGCTCTGCAACTCAGTCTCCTCACCTGCAAACCTGTGGAATACAGGCTATACAGGAATACACAATACAGGCTTAACTCTGAAAACAGAGATCTGCTGATGAAAGCCTGGCTGACTTAGTAAATTTCTTATTATGGCTCAAAACATCGAGCTGTCTATGGAGTCCACCCCCAAGCAGCCCAGCCACTGTGTTTTCCATAGCTGTCAGCAGTTTTCTGTGTTAGCTTTCCAGCTATTTAGAAAAGCAATGACCAGGCACATCTTCACCTATATCAGGTTGCTCAAAGCCCCATCCAACCTGACCTTAAATCACCTCTCTGGGCAACCTGTGCCAGTGCCTCACCACCCTCATTGTACAAATGCTTCCTTCTTATAGCTGTCTGAATTGATCCTCTTTCAGTTTCAAACCACTGTCCCTTGTCCTATTGTAACAGGCCTTGCTAAAAATTTTATCCCATTTTTCTTACAGGCCCCCTTTAGGTACTGGAAGGTGCTCTAAGGCCTCCCTGGAGCCTTCCCTTCTCCAGGCTGAACTGCCCCAACTCTCTATCTTATCCGTGTCAAGTGCTGCCTGTGTGGAGTGCAGGCACCTCCCAGAGATAACGAACAATTTTCTTCTGGGTTGTAACATGGAACTAAAATTCTGCCAAAGTCCATTTTGTTTTGATCTTGCCCAAAGAACCTTGGCTGATGACATACATGAAGCAGGTGCGACCTGCCCTAGAACCCACCTAAACACAAAAGTCATAAATTTTAGGCAAATATCATATTCAGGAAAGTGTCTTTTCTCTCTGTTAGAAACAGTGAATGTCACGTTTCCCCAACTCATCGTTGCTCCCCATTTTCATCTCGACTTTGCATGCTATAGCTATGCTTTTCAATTTCTGTAAAGTATATGAGGGGAAAGTAGTTGTCTAGGAGAGAGTAAAAACCTATGGATTTCAGACTGTACAAGAACAAGATTAATGAGGAGCACTCTTCATACTAAAATGTCTGAATGCAGGTACCAGAAGGATGCTGATTGCTCAACACATCACACACACAGCTTGGCCCAATTCCATTATTCGCATTTGTTTCATATTTCATTTCTGTACTTCAGTGAATAATTGAGCAATGCTAACATAAATTAGGGGACAAGAAGTTTTCCTTTCATCACAAATATCTTCAATTCCATCATTTTTTGTAGCCATGTGGAATATAAATAAATGGACCCACTGGGGTAGAGGTGGGCTAAGAGCCCAGACTGCATTTCACAAACTATTACAAGGTTTTGTCTAACTCACTTTTCTCTTGCTGAAGTTTGCCCAAATCTTGTACATTATTGACTGTTGGCTGTATCCAAAATATAGTATCTCAGTTGCACAGACACCAACCTCAGTTATACTTCTATTTATGTGCAAAACATAGAACATAAACTATCCCATGTTAACAAACATTATTGGTTTTCTTTGTCACTTACTACTTGCTGAAAACAAGGTGTGTTGTTTGCTCTAGCAGAAAATTTCTTTTGATCTTGCCTTCAATTCATCAATCACAAGATGTCACACTAGCAAAAGTTCTTCAGAAAAGCCAATGTAAGATGTCCACATGCATTCAGGCCTTTTGGAAGCAAAGCATCTGACCAAATTGTGTTTAACCCTGGGCTCCGTTACCAACAGATACAAAAATAAAAATTATGAAACTGAGGGGGAAAAAAAGCGCAATGGAGCAGCTCCAGTTTAATGGAGTAGTCCTTGAAATGGTTAGAGTTTTTGAAAGGCAAGTAATAGAGTCTCATCACATGATCATGTAGAAAAAAATTAAAAGCCATTTACACTTACAAAGGTGGATAAAATGCTTGGTTAATCTGCATGGACTATGAAATGGGCTGTTCTCCAGGTAGGGTTGTAAACTTGAGAACTCACAGATTTGAAAATGCCTAAATAGAAGATTTATGTGCATTCTTAGCTTGCCCCTGGTATATTTGCATTACAGTTTAATCTTTCACTGCATGATCCAAAGGATCCTTGACTCACTCAATCCACTGACAGGATGACATTCAGCTGATGAGCTGCTATTTGATAGTATTTTTCGTTTTAAATTCTGTGTGCGGTCTGAGGATTTATTTACTACATATGTCATGGTTTACAGACAGGATTTATTTTCTTTATGCTCCGCATTCCTCTGGCATGCACCACTGCAGGATTCTCATGCTCACATCTATTAATTTAGTTTTGCAACACCTTAGTGGCCATTTTTATCTTCATTTTGCAGGTGGGGAGCATAGAAATTAATGTCAAACTACATTTATTAATTTGAAAACACGTAGTGTAGAGTGAAACACCTCGAGCTGGTTTTCCAGCATGTGCAGCATTACACATTGTACCTTTGACTATACTCAAAGGACAGCACTCCTGGACTGCACTTGCAGGTGTTCTGAAACTGTTTATCTGTCTGTAATACACATTTCAAGGTCTTAAATGAGATATTCAGAAAAGCGAGAACTGTGACCATCTATGAAAAATATTGGTGACTTCATCAAGAGCCCATTTTCTTTAAAGTTTAGGTGCCTTTACCATGAACTCATTCACTTTTATTTCAATAGGTATTTTACCCCTTCTGCTACAGATGAGGTAGGAGTTCTATATCCTGCTGTCTCCTTCATTGCACAGCTTTTTTGGTTAATGAAAGAAGAAAAAGGAAAAGGGATGTTTTAATGAAAGATCAGCGCTGAATGCTTACACAAAAAGGTGTCTGAATTGAGGTCAGCACTCCCCAGCTGTGAAAGGTTTGGTAATGCAACTGGTTTTAGCAGAACTTGTGTGTACAGTCTGCTGGGCTTCGAGGAGGTAAACCAAAACCCAGGTATTTCACATGTAGCACCTACAAGTACTGCCAACAGTGTCAACACCTCTAGATTTGCTGCTTTAGGCCTCTGTTCCTTAAGGTCATGGTGTGATTGAAAGAAGCAGCATTGTCAGCTTCTGGCCAGAGGAACATGGGACACCTTCCTGCTGGTGTCACATTGGAGGCGTCCAGCACAGAAATTAATGATTTGGTTTGAATCTATGCTGTGTTTTTGAAGCAAATGTCCAGTCTGTCCATATTTACCATACTTTGGTTACCATACTTTGGACCACATGGAGTTCTTCCAACTGAAACTAAAGCAAAGATGCTTTTCAGGATCACACTTAAAAAGCTCCAGTCACCAAGGGACATTCAGTCCATGGGACCAGACAACTGTTGGCCAAAGTAATAACCCTCTCAGGTACCTCCATTGGGAACACCAGCTCCTCACCACTTACTATCCATCTCTACAAATTCTCTTCTATTGTTCTGCTTCTGTTCTTAAGGTAAACATAGTAAATGGCACCTGCTGAGAACAGGAACAATAAGATTTTGGAAATTGAGGCTCCGTTCCAAGCAGAAAAGGGCAGAACATTTACCAACTACTGGTCTTGCTGTCCAGTCATTTGTCCACTCTTTGCAAGTATGACTTCTTTTGCCTCGTCCTTTTCTGGTCTCAAGACTGCCCTACACCCCCTTTGGTTCTTTATTTTAGTTCTATTCTCCCTATCTCATGATTTCCAATTTCTACTACTTCCGCTTCTTGTTCTAGTCCCACGTTCTTGCCCTGCAAAGTCCAAATTTTAGTCTCCTGGGTCCTCCATCTTGTTTTGAGTCCCAATTCCAACCCTAGCTGTTTTTTCTTGAGCCTCTACTCGCAGCGCTGCTCCTCAAGCATCTCTCCAAGTATCAGTTGTTCGTATCAGCAGGGCTGGGTTCAGTTCAGCATAAAAACATCTACATACAGGTCACTGCACTGTTGTGTTTACATGTGTACCAGGCGTCCCAATTTCCATCACACATTCAGGAAAGATGGCCTTGCTTGGGTAGCTCCAATCCACCAGCTCATATAGCAACAGAAGCCTTCCTCTGGCCAAACAAACAGAGCCTTTGGTTCTTCCTGCCTCCTCCTCCTCTCTGTTTACTGCTCCCTCACTAGTTCCCTCTTTACTAGCTCAGCACGTGTCTCCTCTACACTGGAACGAGAGGCTTCCCTCTCCAAGCTAGGAATTGTTACCATGAGAAAACAATGCATTTTCCCCTGAGCTTTATTTGTAGACATCATAGAATCCTTTGGATTGAAATAAAACCAGTCAAGGTAGGATGGACACTTGTGTCATATATGCAACTAAGGTTTGGGTCTGTTATAACCAATTAAGAATATTTTTTAAACAGAAGATTTGGGGAGCTTGATTTGATGCTGCAGTTATTTTGTCTGCTTATTTCATTTGCAGGTGTTGGTGTGTGCATTCTGTCCACGTGCCCATGCCTGCACATCCAAAACTTTAACAGAAGTGTTTTTTAATTGCAGAATTGTTTTAAAAATGCTTCCTTATTACTGGATTATGAGAAAGAGCAAGACTGCAATCAAGGTGTAAATTTTCAGTGATCCAGATGTTGGTACAGGGTCTAGGAAACCTGACAGCTACTTGACTGCCATTTGTGAAATGTGAAGGAGGATCTCCTTTTGAATGACAAAATGTATCTGCTCTTTGCCTGTGACACACACAGACATGAAATATACAGACTTTAAACTGTCACCCTCTTTCCTAATATATTTAAACAGAATAATTTTAGATATATTTAAAGAAAAGTTTCCAGAATCCATCATCCCATCTTAATTTTAACATCAGGAGCTTTGCTACTGCAGCAGGCAGGCAGGAATAATTAACAAACCATGTGTAACCAGAGGCACATGGGATCTCCATTAATGTAGGGAACACTGGCATGCACTGTATGGCCTGCATGGATCTGTAAAGTGCATATTTTCCTGTGGATGGTGGATGGCTGTAAAGACATCCTGAGTCAGCACAACCACTGAAACCAGCAATGGAAAGCTGCTGCCAATCTAAGCGTTCAGAAATGATGAGTCAGGCCCTCAAAATAATAAGACTAGCTTAAAAATAAACAGATTTGCAAAACAATAAATAGGAAGTTCTTTCCATTTTTCCTCTGGGCTTAAACTTTCCCATATTTGCATTTTTTAAACTTTTGTGCCATGAGGATGAGAGAATTATCTTTTATTCTTTTGCAATATTGACTGGTGAGACTTCCAGGTATTCCTGACTCATAAGGGAAATAGCAGCTACCACTGGACATGACAAAGACTTTATGATTCCTGATGCAATATCCTGCTTGCTATGAGTGACTAAAACATGTCCTCTTTCAGGATCTGCTGTTGAGGGCACAGTGAAGGGGACGTGGGCTGTTTTTGCCAGCCATTTCAATGCTGCATTTGAAATAGTTATGCAATTTCTAAATTTCAAATAGCTTTAAAATAACAGCAGTATTCTTAGAAGATGATTTACCATTAAATGGATCAGAAGTATTTTCAGCCTTAGCTTCTGTAAAATAAAACACAAGTCCAAATAGGATTGTGTCAGCCTTGTACCCTGTAATATGGTATGTGTACTCTGACACTGCACAATGATGGCAGCTGCTAAGTAAACATCAGAAGAATCAGAGATTTGTATCAACAGGATGTTTACATTTTAAAGAGTTTCTAAGAAAATAATAAAGATTTCCTGCAGTTGACTCCATTGGCACTTGTTATAGTATGTATGACAGTTCACAGAAGTACAAATTACAGAAAGATTTCTGCCTCTTCTGGAACTGTCATAGGCCAGCACTGAAAAACAAACCCAAAAAGTTAAAATACATTAATTGAATTTTTTCTATCTCTCTGGAGTTTGGTACATGTTATAACAACTTTAGGATCTTATTACATGGGCAGGCACCACTCCAGCTGATGGCCAAGAGTGAAGGACTCATCCCTGTGGATATAAAGGAGTGGCACACGTGCAATTGCAGGACTGCACCAGTGTCCTTGCTGAAAGCCTTGTCTCTGATACATTCATATTTTATCCGTATTACTCCCACATGCATTCACTGGCTGCCACAGCAGCTTCTGTCTGGGTGACATCTCTCGACAGTAAACAGTGAGTAGTTTTATTTGTTCTTGGATGAAAACTAGTTTAAAAGTCAATATCCCAGAATTAATTTTAGTTTCAACCAAGGTTTATAGAAAATGACTTAGCTTCTCTGGAATTATGAAAGTGTCTCCACCTTATCCTGCCAAAAGAATAGGATAAACGACATGGGAACAGACTGGTTTGGGACATACTTTTTTAAAACTTGCTTCAGTTGTACTTTGGCTTCTGGGAATTCAAAGAGCTGGCATTGCCCTAGGAAGCCCTAAATGCTTTGGGATATGGTTCTCTGAGATACCATCTCTTTCCCTCATGATCCTGCCGTGGTTGAGATCAGCCAGTTTGACGATAAGGTCCCGGGAACTTGCTTCTCAGCTTGTTTAACCAGAACTGGGTTTTTCAACTTTCCAAGGGCAGTGTGAAACCAAATGTTTTCAGCTGACTGTTTTGAGAAGAGGCAGTTGACAATCTGGGGTACACGATGCTCTTTTTAAATACCGACCTGTAGGACTTGTAGCAAAGCTGTAATGGGTAGTTCAAGTGCTTGTGGTGAGTTTATTCAACATAATGGTGCCCAGTTTTGTTAAACCAGCATATATAAAAAACAAAACCAGCTTCCCTGTCTGGAAAGGAGGTGGAGAAATATTTTACTATCAGAGAAATTAGGATGCAAACCCTTAGATAGGGCCTTACTTAGTGACTACTTTGCATGTGATTCCAGGTGTGTTAGTGCTCTCCCCAGTGTCAAGTATGGTGATCTACACAGTTTTTATGCCTTTATCAGTGTTGAAACTTGGTAAATCGACAAAGGGAAAAGGGAAAACTCTGCTGCAGTTTATTATCAACTCTACTGGCTGCTCTGCACAAAGACCCATGAGATCAAGAGAGACCACTTTTATTTCCACTTTCTCACAGATAATGATGGGTCAAACTCAATGCAAAGTAAAACTGTGCTTTTAAAAAGGATGCACAGGATTTATCAACAAATCAGGGTGATTAACTTATTTATATTTTCTATGTTACTTTTAAAGACTTAAAAGCATTTCGAGGGTATATATTTAGATGTGTCAGGAACATGAATATTTCAGAAGTCAAGTCTGTATAAATACCAAAATAAAAACAAACAGACCTGAAACCACTATTTAAGCAATACTACTTCTGGGACAGATTCTTCCAACCGTATTTGCTGCAAGCAGTTTTTCCCTCCAAGTATCAGCCTGACACTGCCTACATTCGGCGGGACTTTATGTACAGTAAATCAGTCAAATCTCTCTTGCAACAGCAGGATTAGCATCTGGCTGCAATGTTCCCCAGTGGTATGCACAGTAGGAGGAAAGAAATAAAGGGGTAGTAGGGGGTCGGTGGTAACTTTTAAATATTCTTCAGAAGGCTGAGGAAATATTGCTGTCTTTGCTCATTGTGTGCAGCACACACCTTACATCCACCCCAAAAACTCTGGAAATCCTTGTCATCACTTCTTAACTAGAATACCACACAGCACAAATGATGGTACCAGGCACTCAGCTACAGAGTACATGAAACATTACAGGTAAGTACATACTGACTTTTTAAAATGCTCTCTGGGATCCTTTTCCACCAAGCAGAGAAGCTGCTGATCCCTGATTAGGCATTCTGGGCACTTCAAAGAGAAGGGTGTCCTTGTGGTTAAATGACACAGGCACCAAAATCCCCAAGCACATGTGCAATTTCCCTGGCTTCAACTCTGCACCTCCAGGGAGCGCAGGCCAAAAAGGATGTGAGACCAGCCAAAAAAAGAGGTATTCTTGGCTAGAGAGAACACTTTGCACCTATTCAGAAAGAGTGTTTGGAAGGTTTTTCACAAATGTAGGCAAGCACCTCACTCAGGCTGTGGGCAGGAAAAGTATTTGTAGTATTCTTTTAAGCACGCATCTTCAGATCATGCTCCTCTCACTGGGAATAATTACTATAACCCCCATGGATGCCTACAGAGACTCAAACAAAAACACTGGGCAACATCAAAACAGCTGCTTCAGGGGTCAAAATACTTCTTAGTTGCTTAGTTTTAAAACATTTCTCTAGCAAGGACAACTTTGCAAAAGAAATGCCTAGCACTTCTCTGTGGAAAGGAAATACCTCATCCTTCAGCCTGTATTCTAAATCTCTGCATGCCACTATTTAGTTGATACTCTTGGAGAACACATTATCTATAGTATCGCTGGTGTGATATAAACTTGCACTGCTTTAAATTCTAAATATACCATTGAAATAAGCACGAAGTAGTAAACATAGATTTCATTAATCTGACTTTTTCAAAACTGAATTTCTTCCCCACCTAATCATCTATACATGGGTGGCTATAAGCCACCTACAATATAAGCTTCCACAGTTTCAGTGAAAATAGGTTAGTATGTCCAAAAATTTCCAGTTTATACCTTTCTTCTCAGACAACAGGTTGTTTTTTTTTTTCATCTTTGTATCTCCGCTTCAGATGTTTCCTGTCTTTTTCCTTATGCAGTCAATGCAACCACTACACCAGACCACTGGCAAAAAACTCAAGGAACACATAAATGTTTTTTGGTTTAACATGCCAACCAAAAGAATCCTGATTTGCAGCTGGAGGAGATGGTTTATGATCTTAAAAAATTATGAATCACTACAAAAGTTCACTGATTCAAGAACTTCTGAAGCCTGTGGAAGGTCTTCAATGGATTTAAAAGTACTTTGGAGCAGATCCTACATTTCAAGATAGGACTACTGTGTATTACACATGGAGTAATGAACCAGATATATCTCTCAATAAATATAAAATCTGACTGGTAATTATTTTAAAAGAGAATTTCCTCTGTAAGCACCCTAGTTTTACCCTTTCATGCAATTATCTTCTTGATTTATGTAAGGTTATATTTATTGTAACAGGTTTATAAGCTTACTTGACAGAAAAAGAGTCAATAAGGCTAAGTCTTAAAAGAAAGCAATGAAGAGGGCATGATGTAAACTTAAAACGTTAAGTGCTGCAGAGAATCTCTATAAGGAAATATCATTGTCCATTCCAGGCATGCTAGTGAATGCCCAACACATCAATTTTCCTGTGCCTTTTAATTTTTTTTTTTATTCTGTTTGTAAGCTCCATGATGCTCAGTGCTAATCCATCTTTTAAGAACATGGAATTATGCCCGCTTCCTTTTGTGCAGGAATTACAATAAACTTCCTCTAGTTCAGTAGCATCTTTGCCTCCAGCTTCTGTTAGGAAAGGGAGTTGGTGTTATTACAGTGAAAGAACGTAGGTTGCTCAGCTGCCTTAGACATGATCAGCTAATAATTAACCTCCAGAGCTGAGGAAATCTTTTATCAGTACACCTTACCTTATTTGTTTGGATTTTCTGGTTTATCACAACCCCCTATGTCACTGCAATATGAAGCTCAAATTCCTGTACATTCATGTACTGCTTGATCCGGACAAATAGTTTTACACAATATTTCAAAGGCTCTATCATATATAACTTTGTTAGAAGACAGGTCTCCATCCTCCTCACACAGTTCCACTGCTATCTAATGTGCACAACTCCTGACTTTAAAAGAGTTTAAGAGAAAAACCTCACTTAATTATCCAAACAATATTCCAGCTCCCATTCTTTCAACATAAATCCAAGCAATTAACTTTGTTAGACTAAGAATCTGCAGTCTGGTGATAAAATTTCTCCTGGTCCCTAGCTAGTATTAATTATAGTTAAACCTGGACATGGAAAGATTGGAATAATTTTGTGTCTCTTCTTTCAGATCACAGAATGCAAGTAAGATCCAGAAATAACTTTTCTATTCCACAGCAGCTGGCAAAGTCAGGTGTTAAGATTGGCTTTTACCATATGATCACAGCAACCACCAAACAGTATAAATTTTTTGAAGAAACAGCTTGCCAGTTCTATAGTAACTTGGACTATAGTTCCTGTTTTTATAAACTTCCAACCTTTATAAGTTAAGCCCATTTTTATTGTCAATACTCTTCAAATTTAACATGATGCCAACTGAAAATTTTTCCCTTAATTCTTACATTCCCAGAAATTACTAGAAGATGAAAAAAGAGAAGCATTTAGCTTCACTTTTAGACCTGCTTTTTCTTCAGTTTGCCAACTCTTATAAGCTTGCTTCAGCTTTTTGTTTTCTTGAGTATGTTTGCCACACATGTATGAGGACATAGAAGAATCAATAAAAGAAAGTTAACACAGGTTTGAAACAGCTCCTGCCTGCCAAGGCCATGCTTAGATTGACAGAGTCAACAAAAGCACAGATGGAATAGACTAGGACACCTGCAAACTCTTACTGTTGGCTATGGGCCTTCATTCAGTACAAGAAATCAGAATTTTTGTAATGTGAAGCATCTGATAGACCACCTGAAGTCACTGGAGCTGCAGCTGTCACCACCACCGTTCCACCCAACAAAGCATTTCTGCTTAACTTCAAGCATGTGTGCTTGTGATTAACATTTCCACAAGCACCTGGAGTCCTGCTCCTGCTCTTTTCACTTTGCACCCTGGCCAACACAGGGACCTGCAGTCCCACCCTTCAGGGCACTGACAGCACTCACCAGCCTTGCTCTGCCCCCAGGCCATGCTCCCTGCACAGGGCTCCAGAGTCTCCAGCTCTGTCCTTCTTTAGCCTCTGCCTCCCAAGCTACACTGTGGAGTGGCTCCAGCCCTGGCCCCGTGTCCCAGACCAACATCAGACCTACACTGTACACAGCTTGTCACCTGGATGGCTCCTACCTTGCAGCTTCCCTTCCACCACGTCTTTGGCAATACCTCCTGGGTAGACTCTGGACCCACGTTGTAGCCTTGTCTCCACTCCTGGCCCTGCCCCCTTTTGCTCCTGACTGGATTCTCTGGAGGGATGCTGGACCTGTTTCATTGTTTTGCCTTGTCTGGGACCCTGCTCCTGTGCTCTGCTCAGGTGCTGTGGGACTGGATCCTGCTTGGAGAGGGCACTGCCTGTGTGGGGTCAGCCTGGGCTCATGGTTCAGGGAACAGGCAGATCCTCCAGCTCCCTGAGACTCGGAGGGTGATTCAGTCAATAAAATGAACCATTTTCCTTGAATTCGCTGAGCTTTGAATCAACCCGTGGAAAGTTTTGTTTAAGAAAATGGGAGTATGTGCAGTCTGCAAGATGAGCCCTTCAGTCTATTCACTGAGATTCCCCACAAGGTGCAGGAGAATTGAGTGCTCTGCAACAAAAATGAGAAAGCCCAGGCATGCCAGGTACAGTGCAGGGATCCCTGTTAACGTGTGCTACTTCAACTCCTTTAAAATATGAGCATACCTTTCAAAGTGCAGAGAAGGCAAATGGGCTAAATAAAAAATAAGTCTATTCTCAGCCACAAAAAGAAAGACTGTTTTATGAAATGAACTTTGTACCATTTCTATTTAAAAGGCACAGAGTAATTTTACAGAGATTTAGGACCTCTGTCCTAGAAAACTCCCTTCTCTGAGGAAAATCTCTTCCAGTGCAAAGTGCTAGAATCATTCTTCCAGCAAAATGTTAGGGATGATAAAAACAAATGGAGAGAAGGAAGGGGACACAGTAGAATATGTTATACTGATTATCTACTCACACAGAGGCTATCTCAATATAAGTTTATTAAATGTGACAGTTTTCTGGCTCATAAGCCATCTGGAATTTTCTGACCATGGTCATACTATTAAATTATCTCAGCCTCCAAAACACGGTGACCACAGGGTGACCACATCAGAACTCCAGTTAGAACAGTTTCTGGCCTGTGCCAACCCCTGAAGTGTAACTGGGAAAATACGACTAGTCCAGATAAGAACTTTACAGAATCTCTTTCAACAATAAATCCATACAGACAAGAAAGCTCACTGTGAGAATGGTCCCTGAAATGAATTAATTCACCTGTAGAGCAGTAGCTCCAGCCTCTGAGGAATTTCTCTTCCACCACGGTTCAGTCCAACGGCTGAAATGGTGGAGCCATAATTTTTCTGATTCCTCTCTGTTACATTTTGAAGCCATGGAAAGACTGAGCCTGGAGAATCCCATGGTAATAACTGGCACCCCACAGCACAGAGGATATATGTTCTTCTTGACCTGTCCAGCAGCAAAGTCACAGGATTTGGTCCATCAGTCCCTCATGTCCTGGCTGGCCACCTGCCTGTGTGATCAGAACCCAGGTAACTACAGGCCCCACTGGGAACCACACCTCATGCCCATCCAGAACACAGGCTGCTTCTCCTCCAGCAAGGAAAACAAACCAGATGGATTGGTACACCTGATAGTGATGAATGCTACATCTGCAAAGGTGTGGATCAACATATTTTAAGGATCAGTGACCCTTTTAATGGCTTCTCCAAAGTTAATGGAATGATAAAAAAAAGCAGAGTCAACCCTGCTGAAATTCTGGTTTTGCACAAATATAACTGGCTATAACATCTCCTCATGAATGTGGGCTTTCTTTGAAAACTGAGGATTAAACAGTTACCTTCTTTAGATTTTGCTTTATGGTTGTACTGTCTCTCTCCACCACCTTCATCATTTCTTGGCTTGCCATGTACAAGATGTTGGCTGCGGAAAAAGAAACAGGCAATAATGTAAATACATAGCAAAACTGTTAGAAAAAACAGTATGGACACAACTCTGCAGAAAAGCAGGGCAACTAGAGCAGTCATCATCTCGACAATCCCATGGAAAAGAATGCCACTGACAGAAAGAGCAGAGTTTATCTCACCGAATCAAATGATTAAATGTCATACAGACTGAATTAAATCACCTCCTATTAATTAATTCCACAATTAATGGAAAGGGAAAAGATCTTTGGATTGTAACTCTATCCATCTATCCTACAGACTTCTGGATCAGCTCGTGGTGATGACTCTCCCTCTCCTGACCAGAGAAGGAACTCTAATGACTAGCTTTCACTATATACTTTTAGACAGGTAAAGGTAAGTATGATAAATCACCTATGAAGAGTTTTCAAGACTAGGCTTTAAATACAAAACATATATCACAAGGCATTATTAATCAGTAGATGATTAATTTATGGACATCTCAGTATGCAAGTCATTCAAATATTCAATGCAACAAATAATAAAAGCAATGGCAACTACAAATACGTGGTTGTCCTGCATAAAATTGATGGTACCTGCCCAGCCAGGACTGGACTGGACACCAAACGTCTAAGACATTTCGGGAATTTAAAGTATTAAAAATGTCTCAGTGCAATTTATTTTGAGTTGATCTGCAAGATACTGTCTCAGAGACAAAAACTGAATCTAACGTTTGGACACCTAATTAATTTTATGAAGTCTTGAGTTCTGGCATGTCCCATGTATATTAGACAGCAATGGGAACTAAGCACTTCTGAAAAGTGGGTTGGTTTGTCTGGATTCCTAAATATTCACCAGTTTAAACATTCTGACACAGAAGGATCACACTGTGTCCACCTAGCCTGACTTCTCATACAACAGAACCTACAGGAGCTCAATGTACAGTTCAAAACCTGTCTTTGAACAAGCACTGTAGCTCATGAGTTTGCTGCTAGAACAAACCTCATGTATTCAACTGCAGAATCAGGAACTGCTCCATGCATTATGTTTTCAGAATATAAGAGGATCTTCAAAGGGTGTTTTAATAAGGGCTATCCATTTCTGTCACCAGCGCTGTGTTGAAGAAATGTGAAGCTAGCCAAAGAATTAGCACTTCTTTTATCTCTTTTTTGGACCAGGCAGCTTACTGGGCTAATAAAATAGACAGAGACATCCATAACCTATATGTGGGAATAAAGGACAATATTCTACTTTCTCACCAGTTTGTAAAACCAATGTGGCTAAATTATCCAAAAGCATTTCAATTTCTAGGTCTTAGAATGACTGAAAGTATTTTAATATACCGAATTCTCTCCTGAAAAACAGGAGAAAATGGAAAGATTCTGACAATTTTTAAAATCTGAACCAATGAAGTTTTGTGCACAAGTAGTTAATAACAGTGTTGGATCTGATGCTGCTTCGAGACAGGAGTAAAACATTCTCACACTGTGAGATAGGGGAGGAAATAGCAATCACATAGGTCTTTGGTGGTGACCAAAACACGGAGTTGGCTAAATTCCAGCGGTGGTCTAAGGAAACAGAACGCCACCAGAGAGATGAGTGATGGCACTGGAGATCAAATATTAATAGACAAAGCTAGTGCTCTCAAATGAAAAAAAAAAATTCTAGAAAGTAGTATCTACTTCTGAGCCAGCCAAAGCAGACACAATTCAGTTACAGGCCTGCAGAGCTCTGCCTTCTTCAATTAAATACTGAATGCAGCTCATGCAAGTTCTTCCTTTCCTTGACAAGATGAAAGGGCTGTCATAGACAATCCAGCAAATTTGCTGGTCCCATCCTACTCTGCTGGGCAAAGGGGTCTCTGTGTTGTTTCATGTCTAGCAACCCAGACATCTAATCCTGTGGTGCAGCTGGCAAAAGTCTGTACGTCTACAGCACTGTTGAGTTCACATCCTGACGTTGGTTGTTGTCTTCTCAATTCAGCTCCAAACTGATGAATTACACACCTTGTTTTTAGAAGGACACACATCTTCAAATGCATCTTCAAAAATTATCCAGGAAAAACTTAAATAAGAGATAGGAAAGACAATTGGAACAAGTCCAGACAAGAGTCAGTAAATAGACCACAGGGCTGGAGCACCTCTCCTGTGAAGACAGGCTGAGAGAGTTGGGGCTGTTCAGCCTGGATAAAGGAAGGATTTGGAGAGGCTTTATAGCACTTTCTAGTATCCAAAGGGGCTGCAAGAGAGATAGAGAATGAATTCTCACAAGGGCATGGAGTGACAGGACAAGGGGGAATGGCCTTAAGCTCAAAGAGGGCAGGTTTAGATTAATAATTATGAAGAAATTCTTTACTGTGAGAGTGGTGAGGCCATGGCACAGGTTGCTCAGAGAAGCTGTGGGTGCCCCATCCCTGGAAGTGTTCAAGGACAGGCTGGATGGGGCTTTGAGCAACCTGGTCTAGTGAAAGGTGTCCCTAACCACGGCAGGGGAGTTAGAAATGGATGACCTCTAAGGTCCTTTGCAACCAACACCATTCTGTGAGTCCATAATGAGGAATTCCATAGGTATGTAATTCTTTTCAGATTGAATCCTGTTTCTAATGTGGTAACTCTATGACTTTAGTGCTTGGAACTCCTACCTATAACTGAAGCTATCTGTCTGTCAAAAGCCCTGCTCTGTGTCAGAAGGCAGGATGTGGAGAGCAGCCCTTGCTACTCTAAGTGCTGGTCCTTCAGGTGACCAAGTTGGCTCACTATGGATTTACAAGATTTCACAAAGCACTAAGTGCAAGAGCCTGGATCTGGCAGGGTTTCTGTGGCAACAGGACTTGTACCAAACTCACTACATGAGGATCTCAGTATGTCAAGACTTCTACTTTCCAGCCCAGAGTGCAGTTCTTGTTCGCAGCCCACAGCGGACAGCACACGGGCAGTCAGAGCTCCTGCATTACCTGCAGTACCTGCAGTGGATGGAGGGCAGGGATGACAACACCGGTGGCCATCAGTGCAGAACCAGACAGATTCAACACCACTGGGACTCTGCAGGCAGCTTTCCACCCCCAGTGCAGTCATATAGTGGGAACAGGAAGTACTGTCCTGCTCCCCTTCTCCCATTTTCTTGGTTCCTTTGTCCTATCTCCTGTTCTCAGTGCAGTCTGCTCCTAGTTCTGGGTGGCTTGTGTTTTCTTTTCAGTAAATAATAAGAATTGAAGTGGAATTAACACACACAGTAAACTGAGATTAGTCACAGAGATCCTAAAAGTAAAACCGTAAGACAGCAAAGGCAATAAGGGCAGTACTTCAAAAGGAAACATCTCTGAAGGTTTGGGTACTGTGCAAGAAAGGGAACCAGGAAGGCAGGATTAAGCTAAACCGGATGAACAGCAAGGTTCAAGAGTCTATTTCAACCAAACAGGAATCCTTCAAATTTTGGAAACATGATCCTAGGGAAACCAATAAACAGGAACTTAAACTTCAGCAGGCGTTAAGTAAGAGGAAATTGCAAAGAGCAAAAGTAGGTTTCCAAGAACAAACATTAAAGGATTTAAAAACAAACAATAAAATATTCCTTAGGTATATCAGAAACAAGAGGCCTACAACAGAATTTGTACAGGCTAAGGGAGCAGCTAAAGAAGATAATAACACTGTTTGGAAGATAAATGACTTTCCTTTATGGCATCCAACTTTCTTGTTCAATGTATTCAGGAGGTTTCTGCTCTCTATATTCTTTTTCTAGCAATAACAATTTCTCTTCGAGTAGTGAGATATCAAGAAGTAGCAACAGGGGAGAGAGAATACAGAATATATCAGGGCTAGAAGGTATATTTAAGGGTTTGAAAGAACTCTGAACAGAGAACTGCTGAGTTAATAATGATCTTGCTACACAAGAATCACTCTGTCCTATGGCTTTGGGAGTAGAAAATACTATCTAATTGCTACTGATTTTACAAAGGCAAATAGCATTTTACTGATCTGTAAATTCTTCAGTATGCATAACCAGATGAAAAAAATTACAAGTCTTTTAAAAACTCTCTCACATATCTCACAACAAAGTTTGGCTGGAACTAAACATCTGTAAAATGAAAGGTTGTAATATGATAAGGAGTTTGGAAGCAAAAAAAAAAATAGGCTTAGATAATGTGATCTTCATAACAACAAAGAAGGTCTAGATTCATCACTATTTTAAAAATAATAAATTTATATTAATAAATTTTAAAT